>CM038621.1:65556245-65858337 GCA_021554675.1 Leuciscus idus
CTGTCTTGCTCTCTCTCCCTCGCACATATTAATCAAAATCAATTGACACAATAGTGAAAGGTCGGAAGACCGCAGTTTCACGTGGAGCATTTGGAGATTTTTATTAATTTTTTCTCCTGAATTACCGCGGGGTGTGAATTGTGCTAAAAAAACAACAACGTTGCCTTATCTTCTCTAAAAAGCCTTCCGCCCATTCAGCTGACATTAAAGGGATAGTTTACTCACCCTCAAGCCGTTTGAGATGCATATGTCCATCATTTTTTTTAGACGAACACATTTGCAGTTATTTTAGAAAATGTCTTAGATCTTTCAGTGGTTATAATGTGAAGCAATGGGGTCCGGCTGCTTCAAGTCCGAAAATGTGCATGCATCTTTCACAAAAGTAATCCATCCGGCTCCAGGGGGATAAACGAAGGCCTTCTGAGTGTAATCCGTGCGGTTTTGTCGTAAAAGTATACATATTTAAAACTTTATAAATGAAAATATCTTGCTTCCGGCAACGGTCGTCGCACGTTCATGGCAGATGGATGCCGGCGTAGGTCGTAGCGCAGGAAGCGTTGTGCGAAGAACGAAGTATAGTTAAATCAAACGCTACGTCCTACGTCATACGCCGGCATCCATCTGCCGTGATTATCTCTTAGATTATAATCTTATCTTCTTATAAGATTATCTCGTCCCGGTCCCAGGCAAGACTGTCAGCTGGCCTGCTGTGACCAATTATGCAAAGAAAACCATTAGATTTGTGTTTTCATTTTTGGTAACACTTTATTTTGATGGTCCCCTTTAGAAATGATGTTGACTGTAAGTAACTTTGAAACTACATGCCAACTAACTCTCATTATATGAGTAGAGTATTAAGATATCTGCTTAATATATGCTAACTCCTCTGATTTTGATGCTCCGTAACAGATGTAAGTAAGTTTTGAACTACCCTAACAGTCTACTAATACTCGTATTAAGAATCAAGCGCATATAAACTTTTGAACAAGATTATTTGTATAAGTTCAGTTATCATTTTGTCTTGTGGACTGTTTGTAAACATTAAATGTGTGAAGCTAATACAGGGCAGTACTAAAAATATATATTCTTTCATTTGACATTCTATCTACTGTACACCAATTCTGGAATTAAATATATCTTTTTTAATTCCTATGGAAAGTTGTTGCGACGTTTGATGTTGAAGAAAACCCATTCAGCGTGGTGTTTGAAGTAAAGAAATATGGTAAGTTATTTACATTCTTCATGGTGCAGACATTTAGCTGCTGGCATGCATGGTTTGAATAACCCTATTTATCCTTGATCCCAAGTTCTCCCGGCATTCAACATCACTTTAACACCAAAGAAACCCTTCTTCAGCCTACATGAGGAAAAGTTGGAAGTAGAAGTCAGAGCCAGGTGCGTGTTATTTACAACTGCTTTTACTGTTACTCAACACTCACCTGAAATACAAGCATTTTCAAATGGCTGTGACATCAGTTCTAAATGTAATTATTCTCGATAAGCTACTTTCTGAAGTGAAACAGCAAAGTTGTTATAACACTGCTATACCACCAGTAAACTGCCAGGTGTAGCCCTCTCACAACTAACCTTCTGTTTGACACATTGGTAAAGCAGGGGCTTTGGCCCTGGCTAAAATATTATTGGAATGTTCTAGAAAAATGTTTGTTTATGGGAAGCCTCTCAGAGAAGAGCTCTGGCCACACACTACAAAGTTACATGAAACCACACTATTAAAAAACAGCATACTGTAGACCTGTGGCACCAGCCTCTTGGAGAAATGTCTTATATAAACATAATTATTGAAAGTAAATAATTTTCATAAACAGTGTAACTGTTTTTGTTGCAAGTTTATAAGCATAATAAGTCTTCTAAACATTGTAAATATCTGGTAATGGACTGATGCAGTGAATTAAGTGATTTTTTAAATTTCATATCATTGTCTAAATTTTACATTTGTCAATAATTATTTTATTAAGGCAAGAGACCCCAGGTTGTTACGTCAGGTGGTGCATAGAAGTACTCACTGTAGAAGGAAGACTTTAATCATATAACACAACATTACATGGAGAAACTCAGGAGAAACACTATCCGACATCAGACAGAGGAAGAACACAGGGAATATACCCATATGAAAACAAAAACCCTGCATGGTTCATATACAGCAACCATATATCCTCCTTACTTAAATCAGCCAGAATTACCTTCTGTGTTTCATGTAAGGCCAATACATGTCCTATACAAAATCAGACCGATTATGGCCACCTTCATACTAAATAGCACACATGCAACTTGTAGGGGATGTTTGTATTATATATGAATACTGTAAAAAGTCTTTACATGACAAAAGTATGCAATGGTGTATAGTATTAGTAGAAAATAACTGATGTTCATATACAAATCATTCTCAAGTTCTTATATTGAGTCATATGCTTGTCAAATTAAAGTCATATAGGATTTATACACATTTTGTGTCATTTGTTTATATGTGTTTCATACAGATTTCATGTTTTGATGACCAACATCACTTATATGCAGTTGGCAAATTTGGAAATTGTACAGTGCAGAAGCCGGTTCGAGTGAAGTTGGAAGCAAGGGAGTGTAATCGACTGTTTGAATGCACAGATTTATTGGCTTTAAGGGCATGCACTTCCTTAGGAAACAGTCTGTGTATGTCTAGAGTACAGCAGTTTCAGTCTTCAGACATAGGGGGTGCTGCCGAACCATGCAGATACTGTATGTGGTCATGATGAGGTCGTCCCATGATTTGCAGTTTTCTACATCAGGTAAAGAGGCATGACTGATTGTGACATTACCACAGGATGTGGATTTACGGAGTTCTTCTGAATCTTCTACTGGCACTGAAGGGTGGATTGGCCAGTGGTCTGGAGATTGGTGCAGAAATTCTAGACCTTGCTTCCATCTGCAGGTGTGGGACAGATCTATGAGGGTCTTACCCCGGGTTGTATCGTCGGCAGGGTTGTTATTCGAGTCCACGTATTTCCAGTTCTCGTATCCAACGAGGTCTTGAATCTCTGCGATTCGCGTGCCAACAAACACTTTATAGTTGCATGACTCAGACTGTATCCAGTGTAATACGGTTGTTGAATCGGTCCACATGATTGTCTGTCTGAGGTTGAGTGCAAGTTCTGTGTTCAGAGTTCAAGGCGTGGAATGGAGAGTTGCTTCTTGGGTGACACCCGTGACCTCGCCATGATGAATGCAATTTGGATGTCATCACCCGTTTCCACCCGTAAATAGGCTACAGAGCCATATGCCTTCTCCGAGGCATCACAGAAGACATGCATATCGATAATGGAGGAGGATGCTGGTGTGTAACACCTAGGCAGTGTTATTCTCTGTAAGTTAAGAAGCTGTTCTTCCCATGCGTGCCATTCTGAGAAGAGGTCAGCTGGCAGAGGTTCATCCCAACCTCCAACCCTCTTCAATAGTGATTGCACCATAGTAGTTTATATAGGGGAGCTTGTGTCAAAATGATTTATGACCCTATGATTTGATACCCTATGACATGATATGACCATTTATGGTTTTTTTTACAACCAGCAGGTGGTTTGTGACATTTGACCATGTGTGCGTCCGGTGTGTTTATGGTTGTGTGTTTATGACCCCCAATCTGCGTGTGTGACAAGGATGTGAATGTTAATACAATATAATACAGATACAATACAAAATACAATTAAGTATTTAAAAGTTAAGTTTAAGCTTTTTAAACATGAGTCAAAGTGCACTTACCTGAGATGATATGAGAATGTCTTTATTGCCAGTGTAATTCACTAAGCTACTGCAGTTGAGCGATCATATCACGTCCACACATTCATGTGCAGTGTTTATGTGCAAGAGCAAGTTTGTGACAGTCATTTTTACTTACTGTTAATAACACAGATTGTCACGCTGTATCCCAACTGCGCTAAGTTAGCATCTTCACATCCAGGCCATCAACTGTTAAAGTGTTAAAGTCTCCACCAATCACAGGCCTGCATTTAAAAGCTTCTGACTCACTTGTTAAGAAGCTGCTGAACATCTTTACCATGAGATCACAGATTAGATGGTCACCTTTAGAATGGTAATACACACTCAGAAAGGTTTACTTCTGACTGCCGATCTCAACATGAACCCAAGCATAATCTCCACCATCACTATATGATTCCAGACGCCTGTGTGGTTTATTAATAAGGATGGAAACACCTCTGCTGTTTGAACTGAAGTGGGGTTAAATGCATTGTCCTCCTCTGATTGTTCAGTTGCCCTTTGAATTTCTCATCTTCCAGTTTTTCCATGTGATATTCCTTTCCAAAGGCCTTAGTAATTTTATCCCAGTCTTTCTCATCAATATCAGTCTCTTGTAGAAACACAGCAAAGTCTTTCTTTCAGGCCATGAATATTCCAGAAGAGATCTTTGAATTCTGATTCAGATGCCATCATGTGGAGGAGGGTTGTGTTGTTTGTGAAGTTTACTATAAGCAAACACATGTTTTAAATGACAGAGGTTTGTTTTTCATCATTTAGACCAGACTTGACCCATTCACTCCATTCACATTCAATTCATTACATTTTAACTATATAAATACATTAAACTGTATAAATGTACAAAACTAGTACATTTAACTAATTTGACAATGTGTTTGTGTACAAACTGTCCAGTTTAAAATTATTGCTTTCTTTGTCAGTGTAATTGGCACAAAAAAAAAAAAAATAAATAAATAAATAAAAAAAATAATAATAATTTCCTGAATGCTGCATGTTAAATGTTTAAGGCCAATAATTTTAAACGGGCAAGGCATGCAGGCACATCTCTCTTACACAGTTCGGAAGTAGAGATGGGCATTTTTCAAATATATTGTGTTAGAATATTTGGGCTCATAAAAATCAAATTTTCGTTTATTTAAATGACGTTTAATGAGAAAGACGTTTTATTTATTCATAAATTTGTTGACACCATTAAAATGCAGTAAAATTCGAATAGTGTTTTTTTTTTTTAAATAATAATTACAGATCGAATAATTGACTATTCGTGCACGTGTACCTTGTGAACGAATGATTTGTTTAGATCTGCCAGAAGCAGCCATGATGAACAGACGATTTACAGAGGCATCTGATGACCAAACATCATTGGAATTCACAAATGGAATAATCAAGCGAGCCCGGACTGATGTGTGTTCACAATGGACATTTTAAGCGAACCAAAGTAAAAAAAAACGAACCGGTCCCAGATCACCTCCCAGGATTATCTCGGTTTAGTTCGCTTTAAAGTGGACTGAGATGGTAATGTAAAGCCAAACAGTTATCAAATAAATGACTTTCAATGTTGATTTGCCAACGTAGTCCTCAGTCCAGTAGTCCTCAGATCAGTGATCAAGAAGGCAGCAGGGCAGGCTGGAGTTGTAGCTGGTCACTCTTTCAGGTTTTCTGGCAAATAATTTTTTTTTTCCTGTTATACAATGAAGTGAAAGTTCTGCATTTAAATTCATATCACTTATTAATCATTTATGAACGCATAGTGATGTTTCGCACATAATTAGTTAATCATTTACTAATCACTTGTAGACGACTTATAACTGAATGTTATTATAAAGTGTTACCAAAACATTTGATCTTACCACTAAGAGTTCTCCTAAATAACAGTAAAAGTTCTCAGTTAAAAGTTTCCTCTTAAAACCTGTTCACAAGCTGACGAGAGCAACTCTTGCTGAGGAACAGAGAGAAGTCTGAAAGGAATAGTTCACTTAAAAATGAAAATTCTGTCATCATTTACTCACCCTCAAGTTGTTTCAAACCTTTATGAGGTAACCAAACAGATATCCATGTTTGATCTCGTAAGTGTCTGATCCACTGCGAGAAGAGAAAACTGTACATTTTTGCCTGCACTTTTTTCAGGCGAGGCACATGATACATTTTTCAGCCTCATAAACTAGAATAAATCACTAATCTTATTTCTGACTAAAATGTATTATTTTTTTATTAATATTTTACCAGCAAAACTTTCTTGCAGCAGATCAGAAATTCTGAATTCTGATTTTAAAATACATTATAAGGGAAAAAATTATTTTGACACACACACAGACATCAAGAATCAGCATATGAATATCAACAATGGTGACATGCTTCATGCCGCAATGCATGCTGGGAGTCACCATAGTATTAAAATCATGGCTCCCAGCATGCATTGCGGCATGAAGCATGTCACCATTGTTGAGATTCACATGCTGATTCTTGATGTCTGTGTGTGTGTTTCTAAAAAAAAATATCCCACAATGTATTTAAAAAACAAAATTCAGCATGTCTGATCTGTTGCATTGAAGTTTTGTTGGTAAATATAATATATTATTCACAAATAATCACTTTTCAGGAATAAGAATAGTGAACTATTCCCCTTTATGATGCTGTTATCTAGATCAGCTGATCATTTTTGTTTATGGCTTTCTTTGCAACCAAATATGTGTTTTGTTAAGCACTGTTACAAAGACCACAAACTCACATAAAATGCCAAGAGTCAAACTGACCAACTCAAGGAAACACTCATCACCAAAATGGTGACCAAACATTTTCAATAAAAAATCTACATCTGAACCTTATTCTTAATAAGAACTTCTGTTTCCAATAGACAAATACATTTTGAATTGGGAAATTTTTAAGATTTGTTACAGAATAGTTGCACCTCCAGAAAACAAATAATGTCAAGTTAACTCAACTAAAAGTTTTTTTTTGTGTGTGTGTGTGTGTGTGTGTCACATTCAACTTATTTTCAGTTCATATAACTGTTTTTTACAAAAGTTGAGTCTACAAGAAAAAGCTAGGGGAAATTAGTACTAAGTTTTTTTTGTTTGTTGTTGTTGTACAAGATTCTTACAGTGTGGATTTTTGCTGAACCGTAATCTCAGTTCTCGCACATGCGTCGTGGCGCTCCCGTGAACTCTCGTCAGAGGCCCACATTGAAGAACACTAATAGTTGAATAAAGTCGTTATTTTTGTTGTTTTTTCGCACAAAAAGTATTGTCGTCGCATGATAAACTTAATGTAGAGCCACTGTAGTCACTTGGACTATTTCAACATTTTCTTCACTGACTTTCTGGGCCGGCGAGTTTCGGTCCCTCTGGAAGCCTATGGAGGAGTGAGATTGCTCTCAGATTTAATCAAAAATATCTTAATTTGTGATCCGAAGATGAACGAAAGTCTTACATGATTGGAACAACATGAGGGTGAGTAATTACTGACAGAATTTTCATTTTTGGGTGAACTAACCCTTTAAATGAATGAAATGGACATAGAACATCTTATTATGATAAAACTTTGTACACTAATCTACACTAGTTTAATGTTGCTGTGGGACAATGTGAGAGACACATATTAACTTAAATATTAAAATATTATCATTACTATAGTGGAACAACAAAACAATAGATGGTTTAGAACTTTTAATATGTATTGCACAGACCACAACTGGCCAACAAATAAGTATAAAAATAAATTATGCTTCTTAAGAAATGTACCAAAAATAAATAAATAGAAATAAAAAATATACATACACATACACTAGTGCATATTAAATAATATATATAATATAATTAAAATTATATAACTCACACACCTTTACAACTGGTAGACATACTGTATAGCCTACTGTATAGTATTTTCTTCCTCACAATAGTAAGTTTAACAAAAAGTGCTCTCAATATAATACAGAACAATGTACCAACATAAATAATAACAATAAAATATAATCTTTTGGGGGTTTATTTTTATAACCCACAGAGAACTTCATCATCAGAGGTTATTTTAGCCAAATTCTGGTCGTGTTCACAACCGGTCAAACAAATATGTTTTTTTTTAACGTTCCCTGCAGGTTATTTTGGAGTTTTATTTTATAACCATGTTATATAAACTAATTAAAACATTGCATATGATAGCAATATGCTACAGAGATTATTCTAATGCTGAAATGTGTAATTTATTTATAAATAAAGTATTTATGCTCGGACACATTCGGTCTCTCTCGCACATTGTCGCGGCATTCGCCTCGCTTATGTCCAGTCCGGCGCCTCATAAAACACTTTGCAGCTCCTATGGCTGAGAGAGAGCCTACTCGGATGAAAACCGCTTCAGTGAGCTCAATTATAGTAACGCCGCATTTTATTGACAGTAATGGTAACGGCGTTGTAATGGAGGAAACAGTAATTAGTTTGATTACTCATTACTGAAAAAAATAACGCCGTTAGTAATGCCTTTTATTTATAAAGCCGTTTATTTATAACGCCGTTATTCCCATCACTGATTGAGGATCGAGCTCAGTTCAAAGTTCAGAAAAAACAATGATGAGATTACACAGCAGACGATTGTGTTGTTATCTTTCCAGCAGACACGACAGAGCATATTCTCATAGGAACTGTATCTTCAACTTTAACCTGCACTTGTTGTCGGACCAGATTGAAACAGGTTTTTTTACTTCTGTAGTGTGACTGACTCCACCTCCAAACCTCTTCCTGCTTTCATGTTGGCAAGAAAGAAACGACTAAACTCAATGAAACTTCGACACAGGTATCATGTTTCCTTATATATATATATATATATATAAAAAAAACAAAAAAAAACTCGGTAACACTTTATTTTACAGTGTCATTGTTACATATGTAACATGTACTTACCATAGTAATTACAGTAAATTATGCGTAATTGCATGCAACCTTCAACCAAACCCTAACCCTACCCTAACACTATAGTAAGTACATGTAGTTGCTTAATATTACTCAGTACTTAAATATGTAATTACTCTGTAACAATGACACTAAAATAAAGTGTAACCAAATCCTTTTTGTGATTGGTATATGAAATGTAAATGTGAGATGTAACAAAACTGATGAATGTGATTAATAACTTTATAAGGTGCTGTAATGTGGGTTTCAGTTTCATTATATCAGAAGCAAAGCTGTGTGTGAAAGTTCTTTAGGTACAAATGTAACATGTACAATGAGATTTTGAAGCACAAACAATGTCAATTTACTGCATAAACTGTAAGTGTAGAGATTAAAGATCTATATCATGTTGTTCAACTGATTTCATATTTTGGACTTTTTTATTGTATCAAGTCGCAGAGAGCATCTTATTTACATCAGTAAATCAGCAGATGCTTTTATTTAAAGGTACAATATGTAAGAATGTTTGTTGTTTCGTTCAAACATTATGGACCATGGCAAGCAGACTTTGATAGTGTAGAGCAAGAGAAACAGCGCTGCGTTACCTCACAAGATTCATTCATCTAATAAACTGACCTGTGTGAGTATTATTCAGCACTTGCGGGTAAGTTAGTTTGGTAGAATGAAATGTCCTCATTCCTTTATATCCGCAGGACTCGCGTGTGGTGCTGATATCTGTCAGTCTTCATACCACAGTCATGTAAAAACATCAGTGTGTTCACTCATCCATAAACATTATTTCCCATAAACATTATTAGATCCATCGGCATGACGACAAGTTCTAATCCGCTTATTCACTGCATCATCAATCTACGCCTTTGATATTGTTATGAAGAAGTTAGCAACCCCTAGTGGCAAAAACATTACATATTGTAGCTTTAAAGTGACTAACAGTGAATTGAAGCTGAATGTTTGATCAGTGTGTTTGTTCAAACCTGTGACTCTCAGCAGATGAGCAGCTCCGTATGACATGAGCACAGTTTAAATATTGTGAAGAATGTCTTGCAGGACGATGAACAGACAGATGTCAGGAGTCACAGAAGATCAGCTGAAGACTTAGAGAAACAGAGGAGAGAACAGAATATCAACATGTCCAGTCCTGACTGCACAGGTGATGAACACTGACAAATCTAAATCTGACATTAATGGTTATTTAATTCCATGGAATGGAATGAATTAAATGAACTTGTGAAACAGTTTCATCGCATTTAGTTAAAGATCAGGGGCCATATTCACAAAGCATTTTATCTTACCACTAGGAGTACTCCTAAATCGCACTAAAAGATTTTAGCTAGGAGTTTTCTCTTAAAAGTTATTCACAACGCCTTTCAGACCTACTCTTAGTAAAGAAAAATGACAACTCCTAAACTAAGAGTGAGTCTTCGTTGCTATGGATGACGTCATTACTCATGCACGAGCTTGACTGAAGCGACCACCTTGATTGGCTGATGATTGTAACGCGGGAATGATTCCAAACACCTCCCCTACGATGATGAGTGACAGGTGACAGGTCTGAGAATGCGTGCGCTACACAAGTAGTGCGAAGGACGGAAGATGATGAATAACTGAATAAATAGCCTAAATGAATAAAGAGTAAGGCAAAACAAATAGCCTAGTAGCCTAATGAAACATATGGATTGATGCAATATCTTTTGCAACATTATTGAATTAGTCTGTCACTATATGCCTCTGCCTACGTTTGCAAAGAGAAGAACATTTTAATTTGATTCACAATGAAACATTATAATTAGTTTACATGCAATGAGTAGCCTAGTTTTGGTTGTTGTTGGTGGCGTTATCGCATCCTTAGTTATGCCTACAATGCAAAATTGTTCCCTCGCGATTGGAAGCTCCTGTAGCCGTGTTAATGTCTTAGTGAGTCTTAGTGAGTTAGGAGTCCTCTCGACCTCTTTTAAGCTGTCCCAGGCTTAGGTGCTACTTTTAGGGCTAAAATGCTTCGTGAATTACTCTTAGTCAAAAAAATTAGGAGTCCTAAAGTTACGAGTGACACGCCCATTATTTTTAGGAGTTGCTCCTATAAATTCGCCAGTTAGGAGCTACTTTTAGCCTTTCTTGATTTAGACTGTATATCTTTATTCTGAATCATTTAATTACTTAAATCCTGTAATACACAATAATATATCCACTAACAATCTGTGTGTTTATATTTTCAGTGGAAAGAAATAGTCCAGAGTTGGATCACCCTAACTGTACATTAAACTGATTTACAGTAACTGCATTATGATATAGATTTGATGACCTGTGTCTATAATTCGTTTTTAACATTTAGCACTGTAAATTGTGAATTCTAGCCCTTGTTTGTCTTTGATCAGTTTCAGAGGGAGTGAAGCTGAATCTGGTTGTGTGTGGAAGTGACGGGACATTAAAATCCTCCGTATCAGAGCTGATCAGAAGATCAGACGAGGAGCTTCATGGGCGTCTGGTCAGTCTGGTGGAGCTTCCAGCTCTCGTTCAGCTCTCAGAGGAGGAAGTGATGCGTCAGACTCTCCGCTGTGTGTCTCTCTGTGATCCTGGAGTTCATGTTTTCCTCCTCACAGTTCCTGAAGCTTCACTCAATAATGAAGATAAAGCAGAAATGGATGAGATCCAGAGGATATTCGGCTCCAGAATCAACAAACACATCATGATCCTCATAATGCAGAATCCAGAGCATCAGACAGCAGAGCTCAATGAAGAAACACAGTCGGTCATTGAGAGTTTTGGAGGACGACAACAATATTTTGATCCCACCACACAACAAGTGTCCACATTGATGGAGAACGTCGAGCAGATGGTGGAAGAAAACAGAGGAGAGTTTTTCTCCACAGAAACATTTTTGGAGGCGCAGGTGAAAAAACTGCTGCAATTTGAAGAGATGAAGAAGAAAATCGACTCACTAGAGACACATTTACTGTCACAAGGTAATGACCAGAACAATTTAAACTGAACTAGATGGGACATTTACTAAATGGACTCGTTTATGTGGTGCTCTGTATTTTACAACAGTAGAGGTGAAATTCAGAACATTCTAAAATAAAATAAAAACATTCTGACTGTACAAAAACAAGGTCAAAGGTCAAGCTTCAGTGTTCCAAATGAAAAGTAGATTATTACAGTAATCAAACGACTACAATCCCTTGGAATGGTGAGGCTGAAAGTTTTACTATAATGCGTTGCTTTGATCAAGACCTCTGTATTTATCCAAATGCCTTGGGCATGACCGATGTCTGTGTTGGAAATCTAAACACGACAATGTACTTGACAATGGCAAGAAATGGATTTTCCTCTGAGGAAACTTCGCTTTCATCTGTCCCCCTCGAGGGAATCAGGACAGCCATCTGTGCCCTGCGTTTCAGCACCTGCTGGAGCCCATGAGTTTGAGAGGGGTTTGAATATCTCTCGCTTGTCGGCAGCTGAATAGGGAACAAGATGCTGTGTCCCTTTGCCATGCTTCTGGTATTCCTGCACACATCTCCTTCAGACAAGAAGTGGATGGTTTATTGAACAGATACTCTCGGTCTCACCTGTAGTGACGTCATGGGCTGCCGCCTGCCAATGTCAAGTTCATTGTCTTCCACTTCAGACACTGGTCACAAAACCTTTGGAAGCAAAGCACTTGAGTCGGATGTTTAGGTTCTGTTTTTTTGCTAAAAGAACATGCATTGAATGAGACAAAGTGTGGGATGTGCTTGATGTTAAAAGAGTTAAGCACACAATAGAGCTCAATGCGTTACTTGCGCTGAAACACCTGAAGTGTGTGCACAGCATGCGATCCTGAATTCAGTTCTCTTTAGCGCCGCATTGCAATTGAACGTTCATATACGCACTGAATTACAGCATTTTAAAATATCTGTCTTGCCGTGTATTCATGGAAACATAGTTCGTTATCTCTTAACTCTTTCCTCGCCATTGAAGGAATTTTCTAGCTTTCCGGCGAAGAAGAAGCAGAAACAAGTGAAAGCAAGCAGACTACTGCGACAGAATGCATGCAATGTTAATAATCCCTAGCATCATCTCAATTCATCTCGATCTCACAAAGTCTCGTTATAATCAATGAAGCTGACTGCACAATGAATCTTTCATAACACTGTTTGTTATAATTAGAGGATTCGCCAGCGTACAAAATTCAGCACTGAACAAAAACTCAGTTTCGAGCGGTGTGTGGATTCTATCTTAAATGCATCTGATTGGCCGTTGCGTGGTGGGGTTTACAATATTACTCTAAACTATAGCACAAACTGTACACTTTGTAAACTTTTTAGGCGTTAAACATTTCCTCTTTTACAGGTTCAACAGGGAGTGAAGATGATCTGAGGATTGTGCTGCTGGGAAAAACAGGAGTTGGGAAGAGTGCAACTGGAAACACCATCTTAGGAAGAGAAGTGTTTACAGCAGAAACATCTCAAGAGTCAGTGACTAAAGAGAGTAAAAAAGAATCATCTGAAATCAACGGCCGACACGTTACTGTGATCGACACTCCAGGACTGTTTGATACTGAACTTACTAATGAGGAGATCCAGAGAGAAATCAGCAACTGCATCTCCATGATCCTGCCTGGACCACATGTGTTCATCATTGTGCTCAATTTAGGACAACGATTCACTCAAGAAGAAGCAACAACAGTGAAGATCATCCAAGAGACGTTTGGTGAGAAATCTTTAATGTTCACCATGGTGCTCTTCACCAGAGGAGATTATCTGAAGAACAAAACTATTGAACAGTGTTTGGGGAAACCTGGATCTGCTCTGATGAAGCTGATTGAAGCGTGTGGAAACAGATATCATGTGTTGAACAATAATCAGCCTGGAGACCGAACACAGGTGTCTGATCTACTGGAGATGATAGACAACATGGTGAAAGCAAACGGAGGGAGTTTCTACACGTGTAAGTTGTTCAGCCAGATGGAGAGAGAAAGACAAGAACAACAGATGAAGATCCTGATGGACAGAGTCAGAGAAAGAGAAGAACTGATGAAGAAACTAGAAGAAGAAATGATAAGAGAACGAGAGACATTTAAAAATAAAATAGAGCAACTGATGAAAGAAAAAGAAAACCTGCTCATGAAAATAGACAGACTGATGAACAGAATAGAGAATGAGAGGAAGAATAGAGAAAAGGAATATATAAAAAGAGAAGAACGATATAAAACATTAATGAAAGAGAAAGAAGATCTTCAGTCTAATCATGAAGCAGAAGAAAACAAGATGAAGATCCTGATGGGGAGAGTGGAGCAAATGAGCAGAGAAAGAGAAGAACTGATGAAACATAAAGTAGAGAAAGAAAGAATGAAGATGATGATGGAGGAAGAAAGACTGAATCAAGAGAAAGAGAGAAAGAGAAGTGAAGAAGAATTGAAAGAGAGAGAAGACCGATATAAAAGAGAAATGAAGGAACAGGAGGTGCAGATGCGAGATGAAATGAAGAAACAACAAGAGATGTTTAAAGATGAAATGAAGAAAGAACAAGAGATGTTTAAAGATGAAATAAAGGAAATGAAGCAAGAAAAAGAAAAACTTCAGATCTCATACAACACAGAAATAGACAGTCTGATGAACATAATACAGAATGAACGACATAATCATGAAAAAGAGAGAAAGAGAAGAGGCGATGAATATACAGAAAGAGAAGAACGATATAAAATCCAGATGAGAAGAGAACGAGAGGAATGGGACCAGCAGAAACTGGAGGAAAAGACGAGAAGAGGAGAAGATGAGAAAATAAGAGAGAGAGAAAAACAGATTTGTGATGAACAGAGAATGATGAGGGAAATAAAGAGACTAATCAGAGAGAAAGAGAGACTGAAGATGATGATGGAGAAAGAATGGCAGAATCATGACAAAGAGAGAGAGATAAGAGAAGAAAATGAGAAAAGAAGAGAGAGAGAAAAACAGATTTGTGATGAACAGATATAGAGACTGAAGAGTGAAATGGAGGGAATAATCAGAGATAAAGAGAGAATAGAAAGAGAGAGAGACAAGGATAACTAGATGATTTAGAGAAGAGACTGAAAGAAGAAATAAACATAAGAGAAGATCAACAACAGAACTTTGAAAAACTGGGGAGAAGTGGAAGACAAACAATCAAGCATCTATTTCACAGACTCCATATTCACAATAAACTGAGAGTTTCAGATGTTCTTCACATAACCAAACATTCATTACAGTCCCATGAGTCTTGTGCTGAAGAGGACCTGATTCAGACTTTCACACAACAACTTCTGATGTTGAACTACAGAGCAAGATGCATTCATGCTAAAGAGACCAGTGAAATGTCTTCGTCTAATGAAGGAGACAGTCACTCTGAACTCATTCACCCGATGGATGTTCAGATGGCCGTATTTCATTGTGCTGATGGTTTCCTGAAGCAGCTGATGGTCACTAAACTGTCCCAGTGTCAGTACGCTCTGCCTCTGCTTGTTCCTGATCCATTCACACAACAGATTGAGTTTCCTCTCTGGACATTCAGACAAATCAACAAGAGCTGGAAGAAGAGAAACACCAACCATAAAATGATCAGTCAAACCAAGCCGATCTACAAGGCAGAAACTCCAATGGTGTTTTTCTTCAGGTTTGGCTCTGTGTCTTCATCCAAGTCTGAGCTGATGAACAGTCTGATCAATGAGAGACACAACACGTTCTTCCACAGGAACTGCCCAGGCAGCAGCAGATCCAGAGTCCTGATGGATGGAGTGGTGGAGATTGCCTGGTTCTGCCCCTCTGGGAAAGACACAGATAAATTCACTGACTGTGTTGCGTTCTGTAATCTACATGGTGATGCAGGAGACCATGAGAAACAGCTGCAGATCCTCTCTGAAATGGCTTCAGTCAATGTTGTTCTTCTTCCACAACTGGACAGGAATGACAGACATGCAGCAAAGATACAAAACCTGTACAAGGACTCAAAGCCACTCATTTGTCTTTTTACTGAGGATGATTCTGCTGTAACTAAGTTAAAGAAAGGGAAATTCAAAATTGGTCTGAAATACAAAAATCAGTCAGATGTATCTGAAGAACTCAGAAGAGCGATAAAAAAGTGTCTCTCAGAATCATCTTCCACTTTCAGACTTGAAGATGTGTCCAAACACTCAGACATCAGAGTAGATGAGGAAGATGATGATGACTGCAGGAGAAGAAGAGAAGCTGCACAGCAGATGATGAGTTTACTGGAGAAGAAAGATCTAATAAAAAATAAAGAATCAATTCTGCCTCATCAGGGGAAACTGTGGCATCAGTGGAGTCAGATGAACAAGGAACTGCATCAACCTCAAGGAGAAAATATAGAAAGGGTAACAAGTGCGAAAAAAACAGAGATGAAGAAAATCCGTGAAAAACAGCATGAATGTGACATTGGCAAGTTTGTGATGCAATTCATTAAAGAAATGAACTCAAATGCTAAACATGGGAAGATGTTTTTTCTCAAATGGCTCAGAATCCTCCTGGATGAACACACATCAGCTGACCTTTCTGCTCTACTCCACAAGTATGATAAAACATGGTCAGAAGTCTTAGAACTGAAATACAGTAATACATCTGAAGCTATGAATCATAAAGCAGAACTTGAGAGAATATCTGATGATCTTCAGGCTGCAGGCTTTGGTTTGGAGCACATCATGAGGGAGATCGGTCAGATCTATGAATCATGTTCATCTGTGAAGAAGCAAAAGAAAGGCCTGCAGTTTGACTTCTCTTCTCTCCCGAGTCTTGCAGCAGAGATGGTGATCTCTGGATTTCCACTGGAGCTGATGGATGGAGATGCTGCTCATGTTCCTCTGGTCTGGATCTCTGCTGTTCTAGATCAACTCATGCAGAAACTGGGACACCAGAGAGTCTTTGTGCTGTCAGTTTTAGGGGTTCAGAGCTCTGGGAAATCCACCATGCTGAACGCCATGTTTGGGCTCCAGTTTGCCGTCAGAGCTGGCAGGACCACAAGAGGAGCTTTCATGCAGCTGGTCAGAGTCTCAGGCGAGATGAAACCACAGATGAACTTTGACTATATTCTGGTTGTTGATACTGAGGGGCTTCGTGCTCTAGAACTGGCTAGAAGATCAACACAGCATCATGATAATGAATTGGCCACATTTGTTGTTGGTCTTGGAAATCTGACATTGATCAACATCTTTGGAGAAAACCCATCTGAGATGCAGGACGTTCTTCAGATTGTTGTTCAGGCCTTCATGAGGATGAAGAAGGTCAGGCTGAATCCTAGCTGTGTGTTTGTTCATCAGAACATCTCAGACGTCACAGCTGGAGAGAAAAACATGGAGGGAAGGAGACGACTGCAGGAGACACTGGATGAGATGACAAAACTCGCTGCTAAAGAGGAAGTCTGTGATGCAGAATGTTTCAGTGATGTCATTGGATTTGATGTTCAGAATGATGTGAAGTATTTCGCTCAGCTCTGGGAGGGAAGCCCACCAATGGCACCACCAAACCCAAACTACTGTGAGAATATACAAGAACTGAAGGAAACTATTATGTCTCATGCCTCAAAATCACATGGAATGAGGCTGATAGACCTAAAAGATCGTGTTAAAGATCTCTGGGAGGCTTTACTGAATGAACGATTCATCTTCAGCTTCAGAAATTCTCTGGAGATTTCAGCCTACAGGAGACTGGAGATCGTATACAGCAAGTGGACCTGGAGTCTTCGCAGTGCCATGATGGAAACTGAGAACAAACTACACAACAAAATAGAATATGGAGCAATTCATGAGGTTGAGGAAATTGATCTTCAAAGAGAACTGAGGAAGACAAGTGAAGAAGTGAAGAAATCAATGTCAGAATTCTTTGAGAAAGACAAATATAGAGATATACTGATTCAGTGGAAAACGTCATTTGAAATCAAAATCAAATATCTTCAGGAAAACATTGTGAGAGAAACAAAGAGGAAATTAAACGAGATTCTTCAGCAGCGAGACCTGAAGAAAAAGATTGATGCTCAGAGGACACATCATGAAAACACTCTCTATGAAAATAGCAAAGAACTTGCCTGGAAACTAAAAGCAAATGACAAAGAAACGCTGAAGAAAGAGTTTGATTTGTTTTGGGAACAGTGGATGAAAACAATCATCACAGACAATCCTCCAATCAGAGACATAGACATAATGAGAGATGTGAGAAAGATCGTCACTGACATCTATCAAAGTGTTCCTGTAGATCACCTGGGGGAGAGCAGAGATATTTTCACCTTGCTGAGTTATTCAGATTGTGTTGTTCTCAAAAAGTACCGAAAAGGTTGGATGCAAAAGGCTGTGAATACTTACAGAACAGTAATAAAAGAATCATTCGGATATAATCAAAATATTTCTTTAGAGGATGAATCCCAAATAAGATCATTAGTCACAGATGTTGCACAGCAGACAGACTCAATGATTCAGTCGTTTAACATTTCAAAGATGGGCTACAACATCAGTTACATTCAACAGCTCATAGATTACATCAAGGCAAGAGTGACAGAACATCAGGACGGATCAGTGAAATATGTGTTCAAGAATGAATTCTTCATGGATTTGGTTATTTCCATCTGTAAGAGATCAAAGGAGACAATCACTGATCAACACAGAAAGTTTAGAGATGCCAATGATCCTGTAACATATGTTGAGAAGAAGAGAGAAGAGTACTATATTATTTTCCAGAAATACTGTCATGGAGCAACATCAGCTGCTAATTTAGGTGAGATCATCTGTCAGAAACTGAAAGTGCCTATTGAGCAGAGCGTCTACAAGAAGACTGCTAGAGATCTGACAGATGAAATGAGATCAAACTGTCCATCACTGAATGCAAACAGATCAAATCTGGAGAAACACATCCTGAAGACACTGGCAGAAGAGGAGGATTTTAACAAATACATGAACTACATTCATAAACCCAGAGATCACTTCAAGAGATACATCAGAGATGAAGTCAGTCGGTACATCACTGATAAGTTCAGTGTCAGTGTTTTACCCAAGATGACGGCGAAGATTAAACTCCTGCAGCAGAAGATCACAGAAGCTACACATGAATCTACTGAACATGTTGAAGAGAACAGAGGAGATGTTGGTCTGTGGTTGAAGAGTTTCACACAGAAGCTCTCAGATGAGCTGATCTTCTCTGAAAAAGACCTCAGTGGAGTCAAACATGATGATGTTGATGATTTCAGCCTCCTAGAAGATGTGATCAGACACAAACTTCCTGCTATAATGACTGACATCAGCAGTAGATTCAACACAGAGTCATTTCCAGTAAAGCTGGACAGTAAACTCAGGCCAGATGAGCTTCTGATTGATCACTACTGTCAGTGCTGTTGGGTTCAGTGTCCGTTCTGTAAAGCCGTCTGTACAAACTCCATAGAAGACCATGATGGAGATCACAGTGCTCCTTTCCACAGAGTGAGGGGAATTAATGGAACATATTACAGTTCAACACAGAATCTCTGTGCTAATATTTGCACAAATGTAGTAGCAAGTCATCAGGATTTTAATACACCACATGGAAGGTTTAAATATAGAGACTACAGAAGTGCAGGAGGAGATTATGCAGAGTGGATCATCAGCCCTGATCTCTCTGAACTGAACTACTGGAAGTGGTTTGTGTGCAGATTCCAGACAGATCTGGAAAAACACTACAGTAAAACATTTGAGGGGAGTGGTGAGATTCCACATGAATGGAGACAATACTCAAAACATGAAGCTATTGAGAGTTTAGAAAAATTCACATAATAAAGCAGGTAAAGAAAGAGACTCTCGTGTCTCTTCTTAGATTTAGTAAGAAATGAGTTTCTGTGACATTCATCAGTGACAATCTGAGCTCATCTACACCTCAGAAGATCTGAGCTTCATCAAATACACCAGACGAGAGTTAAAGACAAGATCCAATTCCGCATACATGATCTGAACTACAAAACAACTTTTCTGAACATATGATAAAGCTGATAAAGCTCCAAAATGCTTGATGAATATTAGAGTTTATTACTAATCAAAACAGCTTAATCTCTATCATGAACTGAAAAAGATCTGTGATACGAATATTAATGATAGATTGTTGATTTATGATTGAAGTGCATATATGAATGTGTTTGCTAAAGCTCAGTGCTGATGATCAAACGGTTGGAGGAAAGTGTGAGGAATAAACGGCACATTAAACATCTCAGAGCCGTCGATCTGATTTATATCATAATTACTCCAGTGGAAACTACTTCACTCCACATCTCTGAGGACACATCATGAATTTACTGACCTTGTCCAGTGTCCTTTTACACTTGTTTAATATAGACCTCGTATTATGAAAGATTTAGTTTTGACTTGAAATGAATTGAAGTGATAAAACTGAAATGATCCATAGCAGATTTTTTAATTCGCTTACAGTTTTTCAGTCTTTACTCAAATTCATTACTTAGACATTACTCAAATATTTTTCATGAAAATAATGTTTATTACACAATACTGTGATCAAAATCTCTAATGCTGCCATTAAACTCTCACCGATGACCTGTGAACTTCCACTTCTGCCCAGTGTGTGTCTGAACAACAAAACCACTGGGGAATTACAGATTATGTTTGTATCATTCTCTATGTCACAAGAATTCATCAGATTAATTTCACACTGATTGTCAAAAAGATGAGTTATAGAAACTTGTTAGCACACATCAGCTCTAGCTTTGGGTTCTCCAGCTGACCAGAGGATGAGGAAGAGCTGATTCTGATGTAACTGCAACACAAAGGATTTTAATGACACTCTTACAGTGGAAATGAAGCAGTCAAGTTAGCATTATTCAGTAAATGGATTTGCACTGCCGCCTCTTCTCCTCCTTCAGCGTCTCATCATCACCTCTCCAGTTCCAGCGCTGGTTTCCAGTAGATGTTTCATTCCACACATAAGAGCAAATCTGATAACTGTGGAGACATGGCTGTGTTCTTCCTGAAAACGTTCTCTTTTATTGAATCGCTTTAGGTATTTACAGAGATATCCTCAGTCAAGTTTTCCCAGAGCACAGGGAGGAACTAGAGCTTTATCTGGCTATGATGGCAGACTTTAGCCACTGATACGAACACCACAGATCATTTTCAGCTAAATCTGCTTCATTCATCTCTGTATTCAACACCAGGGCTGCATTTCCCAAAAGCATCGTAAGTAGATCGTAAAAACGATCGTACGACTGATCTTAATATTACGGTCTGTTTCCCAAAAGCATTGTAACTTAAGTAGCACTTGAAAATCTTCGTAGATCTACGAGTGCTCTGGAGTAATCGTAAAGCCTTAAGTGCATCGTAAGGAGACAGAGTTATGAGGGCACCTGCTGGACAACCGGCAAATTGCACCTAAAATTTACTCTTCAAAGTCATTTCTCTTTTTTTTTTTTACATATATTTGTATTCATTTATATTTTCTACTCATTACACAATTCAATATAGAAATAATAACGAATAAAGTAATAAAATAAAAATGACATAACTGAACATGAATAATTGTTAGAATGAAAAAAAATTAAAAAGTACACTGTTGTATATGGACATTTCAAGGGTACTACAAATGTTGTATTTAACAAAAAAATATTTAATGTGCTTTAAAGATGACACAAATAAAGGAGGAACTTTATTTATATGACACAAAAAAATGTGTCAATGACTTGCTGGCGTGCATGAAATCCAGCCATGTATTGAACATGTCTTGGTTGATCATCATGAAGTCGCATCTCAACTTCATTCTCTTCCTCCACCTCTTCATCTTCCTCCCTGATGTCCAAGGGCACTCTTGCCCACACTGCAATGTTACTGTTACTGTTATTACAGCACAGCACTTTTGTGGCACAAAGAGAAGACCACCACTGGACTTGTGAATAGCCCGAAAGCGTAGCTTCCACCTCCCTAAAGTGCGCTCCACAATACTTCGGGCAACATGGTGAGCCTCATTGAAATCTGCCTCACTGTTACTGACAGGATTAGCAACAGGGGTGAACAGATATGGGGTGAACAGATATGGCCTCAATGGATATCCGCTGTCACCAAGCAGCCTCCACTGTCCTTTCGAGTTTTGGGCCTCTTGACCCCACAGATGAGTTAGCAAAGATATAGGAGTCATGTGTGTTCCCAGGCCACCTTGCAACAATGTCTGTGATTAAACACTTATGATCACAGATTACTTGGCAGTTGATTGCTGAATAACCTTTGTGGCATATATATGTATGGCCATCCACAGAAGGCATACTGATGGGAATTAAAGTACCATCAATCACTCCAATGACTTGTGGTATCTGGTACTGTGTTAAAAAATACTCCTGTATGTCTGACATGGCCTGTCTTGATGCTGGAAATTGTATGTGTTCAGCCGCAAGTGGAAGCAGTGCATAGGTGACTGCTTGTACAGCTCTGGACACAGATGCTTTACTTAGTCCAACTCCATCTCCAAGTACCTGAAGAAAACTGCCTGTTGCATAATATGTCAGAGCAGCTAAGAGTTGCACATCAGGGGACAAGGCAAAATTCCTCTTTGTAGCACGCATCAGCTGAGGCCCAATGACATTGAGCAGCTGGACTATTTCTCCTCGTGGCAGACGGTATCTGTCAATGACAGCCATATCATCAAGCATATCCAGAGGATTTTGATGCTGCCTGATGAAGGCATGAATAGTACATAGTGTACTCCGTGGTCGTCTCTGTCTTTGTCTTCGCCTTTCTCTTTGCCTCACTCTCAGCTGGAAAACTCGCTGTAGTGCAGCCATGATTTTCTCTGCAAGACTACTGAAGTGTGAACTTTATATACTGTCCTAAAATTGCTCACAGGAACCATATGATTAAAGTTTTTCAGGCTGTGATAATATTGACATGTCACACACTGATTGTCATTTATTTCTTTGCAGAAGAACCATGCAGAAGGCCCCACTTGAAGAAACTGAATCACTGATTTTACAAATTACATTAATTACCTCTTCCCTGAATTTATTCTCTTATTATGTTCATCATGGTCAAAGGTTGTGCTTTTTTATAAATATATATGGAGAGTCCATTTATATACAGCAGTGCTGATAAAGAACGTGCACATTAAACATTTGTAACATCTGCACCTATATGGATAGGCTAATAGATAGGCCCTAATACTATATTGCCACACACACCGTCAAGACTCAAGCTGTAGTAAAATATATACCCCTCTTTTCACAGACAAGGCTTAAGCCTAGTCCAGACTAAAATGTAAGTCTGAGCTTTTTCAAATGAAGAACACTTGCACTGACTGATCTTAAAATATATCAGTGCCTTTGTTTCGTCTCAAGATGGACACCAGTAATGGTTTTTTTCTACGGCACATTTATAAAAAAAAAAAAAACTTAAATCTAATTGAAGTATGGCCTAATCATGGCCCTGTCTGTGAAACTAGCCCATAGGGCTTGCATGCATATATATATATATATATATATATATATATATATATATATATATATATATATATATATATGTGTTTTAAAGGTACTACAAGTAGCCATTTAAATTTGAAACACTTATAATAAGAGTTCTTCTGCTTTATAGTATTTCAATGACCCTTAGGCTTTGAGTGGATTAACAAACATCAAAACGTTGAATGTAAACAGTAATGATTCAAGTTTGTAGTTTGTTCCCCAGGATCTGCAAAAGACATTGCAAAATGTGATGAGTGTACATATGGAAAAGAATATTTCATGTTGCACAACATATTATATTAAAACATATAATTATTCATGATTAAACAACATTGAACAATGTTACCTGACGCATCTGGCAAGATAATGGACACTGGAATGGAGGGCCTTGCAAATCTCATCTCCTCCAGTGAAAGTCTCCTCTCTTCCAAAGCCAGCTTGGCCTTCTTGATTTCAATGATTTGCTTCTGAAAGTTGTTGCTCATCTCATTGGCCTCTTTAAGACATTGTCTGATGTCTTTTAGAACATGTAGTTTCTCTCGCTCCAGCTGTACTAAGTCCTGACTACAACCACAGACATTCTCAAATCGCTGAGGTGTTGTGGCTGTAGCCTGAACAAATGAAGATAGAGGCTGGGGCATGGATGGACTGTTGGGAGGACTGGGAGATGGTAGGTGTCTGTCAATAGGAGGTTAACCTGATTGCTCTTGTGAACATGATGGACCTTGCTCAGGTTTAGGTTGACGCAACCCTACTCCTCCACGGAGGTCAATACCACCACAAATCCCATCTGAGGCAGTTGTTCCAAGAATTGACAGTGCCTTTTCTTCTTCTGCTGTAAGAAGGGGGGCGTCATTAGGCCCACCACCTGTTTTATTAATGGTTGTCCTCTGCAGTGCCCTTTTTCTTTTAGCTAGGCTTGAATAGTCTTGCCACTTCTTCCTGACCTCCTTCCCTGATCTGTTAATGCCTTTATTTTTGTTTTTCTTTATTTGTATGACTGCCCTTAAACCTGCTGAAAATGATATGTTTTTGAAGCTCCACCTCCTCTAAAATAATATTAATTTCCTCTTTTTGAAAGATGTCTTTTCTTAGTTTTTTTGGTTTCAGCCATTTTGCTAGTGTCTCCACCCCTAGGTATGTGCTTATTTACATGTTTCTCCTAATAGCAAATGCACATCAGGTGTAGACAATTAGGCTAAACTTTTTCAAAAATAAATGTAAGAGCTTATTTATTTACTTACTTATTTATTTTGATGTGAGATAAGCAATTGTTGATAAAGAAATTGATAAGTAATTCTACTTAAATAATTAAGGTTTCATATAAATATCAAAAATGCTGCTGATGTCATTTCCGGCAAGGACCGTTAGAATTAGTTTTATGCGAGATTGGTGCAAGACAGTGTTTTTACAGTGCAACATTTCCAGTTAATTTATGTTTTTAAACTTGCTCAAGAAGAAATTAAAGGACTTTTTATGTTATTCGAGTTGAATATACATTCACACAAGTAGAAGAAGAAACGGAAATCCAAAATTAGATAGATTGCTATAACAGCATGTGCAACAATGACGAGCCATTCTGCAGCGTGACATTTCAGCACTTGACCAACGGATAGCGACTCCTAAGTAGCACTTAAAGCACGACTACGTGCGACTGTGTTAAGTGCATTTTTGGGAAATGCACGTGGAACAATAACGAACGTTCGTAAAATGACTCGTAGAAAACGCTCTTAAGCGCTAAGATCAACCGTTATCGGGAAACGCAGCCCAGATTAGTCTGTTACTGGCTAAAGCTCCAGCCGCTGTCCATGGTGCTGAATCTGACAGATATGCTGTCCATGGTGCTGAATATGTAGACGCTCCATTAGATATAAGAGGCCTCTCCGTCATTTCATTTAATGGTGTAATCATTTCAACGAATCTGTTTGGACTTATCCTAAATGTAAATTCTCGCATGTTTGTAGTTTTTGCAAGGACCCGCACCTGGAATCTCTCTGCCCTCAACACTACAAACCTGTGACGTGAGGAAAGCCTCCATTACTCGCCAACACTCTCCAGCTTTCTTTCATCTCACCCAATGTCTATTTTGTTCATCATTTAATCACTGGACTTTCTCAAGGGTTTTTGGTCAGTGTCCTTTCTTCTCTGTCTACTCTGTAAAAAGAGATGTGTTAAAGGTCCCATTCCATGAAATTTTCATTTTCTGAGGTTTTTTAACATTAATATGACTGAGTTCCCCTAGCCTGTTTATGGTCCCCAAGTGGCTAGAAATTTCAGTCGGTGTAAACCGAGCTTTGGCTATCTTTCTCTGCCTTTGAACAAATGAAATCTCAGACGGGCTGATCTTGAATTTTCCCCTTATGTCGTCACCAGATTGACTTTATTTCTGTCAGACATCTACAGAAGTGCTTGTTGAGAATTAACAGATGTTTAAATGTAGACGTTTTATTGAATGTTTCATTTGAAGTCACCAGAATCGTGATTAGTGTCAGCTTTATTTGGGCCCTTGACTCTTTAACATTAGTTTTTCTCTGGTTACACTAACTGTGTGTTTATTTTGCACGTGGTCGTACAGCACGAGATCAGCAATGTTGCCGTTATCTGCACATTAGTTTTTAAAGAGACGTTGCGTACAGGATCTTAAAGTCTACACACTGTAAAAAGAGATGTGTTAAATACAACAGAGTGTGTTGATGGTATTTTCACATGTTGTGTAGATTTAACACACAATGTTTGTTAAAATGTAACTGGATAGAATAACACTGGGTGGAGGGCAGTTTGTGTTTATGAAAAATAATAGGTATATTTTATTTAGTATCCCATAAAATAAAAAATAAAATAAAAAATAAAAAAATACATAACCTTAAAGATTAACGGGTGTTTTTTTGGCAGCCAATCACGTCATGCCTCTTGTCTTTTTCAAATACTGCATTTACCGATCTTTCACGAGTTAGTCTGTGGATTTGCCATGGTCGCCGTCCTTCATGGGTTACAGAAAGTTGATGCATATGAAAAAATGTCATATAGACTACTTGGTTTTGGAGAAAGTGGAGTAAATACTTGACATTTATTAAAGGTACAGGATAATAACCTGGTAGTGAGACACAAAATAAGAGTGGCTTTAATATATTGGGTGAGTGTGATGTGGTGGCAAACAAATTTATATTACCGAATAAGAGACAAACATGTATCAATTGTCTTTAAGGTTATTTATTTTCTTGCAAGCAAAGGTCAGCAGTCATACAGTCATTACAAAGAGCCTGCAGAGTGTGACCACGAGTGGAGGCCATCTTTCCTTCTTTATAGGTGTTCCTTCCCCAAGGTTGTTTTCCCGAGGATAAATGAAGATATCTCTCAGCCATAACTAACACACTGTTTAGATTTGTCTCATATTAATCATTATACCCTTGAATGGAGACTCTCGATCTCGATCATACACTTAGTCACACATTAATTTTTGTCAGGTCATATACAAGGTCATACACATACATACATTAATAAGGGTATGTATCAACACTACATTAATCTAATTACCATCATATTTCTAAGATTCTATAAATATAATTAAATGCAAACATAACAAATTTCATCCACAGTGAGTACATTTTTCACATTATAATTTTACTTGTTTATTCATTTATTTATTTATTGGGATTTATTCGAGCAATCTCTGTGTGTGTTTTTGTTGTTGTTTTAACTATTGGTGCCATTTTAGGATGCAAATTACTTATTCTAAATTGTGTTAGTGAGAAAAGAGAGACTGTGGAGTGATACCCAAATTATAAAAAAAATGGTGTTTAACGGGCATCACTGAGTCATTAACTTATCATTCACAAAACACAATCAAACAAACACAATTAACCTTCTTTAAAACACATTATTACCTCCATTGAACATTTGTAAAGGAAAGTAAATGAGTTAAAGTAGCTTGTTTCTTCTATTGATTTTTCACATGCTGGTTCTCTTCACACACACAAACGGCTTCTTTACAGAACATGTGTCATCATTCCAGTTGCCATCTCCTGCAAGATAGAACAAAATATTTGATTTTATCATTTGTGTATTATATATAAAAAAATAAATTAAAAAAACGAATTGTTTTTTTAGTCTATTTAGATCATTTATGAGCATTATCAGCAGTTACTTACTGCCATAGTTCATCTCAATGCAGTGCTCAATTCCACCACTGTTATCGGGCTGGTGAGGCGCCCATATTTGATAGTTCATTTTGGTTCCATCACTCCAGAGCCAAACTCCCTCCTGTGAACAGAAGAGAAAAAAGACATTGTGTTTATGTCCACAGCTCACATGGCTTAATTTTATCTTTATTCATCTAAAAAATTATTTCTCATGAACCCTAACCCCAACCCCACTTAAAAAATGTCAGAAATCTAACAGAAATGGACAGAAATTATTTCACAAACAGGGTATCAGTGAAGAATATGTTAAAAATACTTAAGAAAGGGCTTATGTGGTGGTGCCCATCTCATGGTTGCCAATGCCCTAAACGAACTATTCTAAGGACCAAAAAAGCTAAAAACACATCTATCTTTACGCATTTTGAAAAATGTTTTAATGTAAATGTAACTGTAAATGTCCAGTAGCACAAAAAGCAAGATCAAAAAAAGAATTGCATACTTGAACAGCATCATGGCCTCCGATCCAGGCACGAATTTCGGTTGTAATCAGTTTCTGTATAAAAGTGTACTCCTTATGGCTGTGCACAGAAGCAAGGTTCCCATCAAACTGCAAACACAATCTCTGTAGAGGCGGAGACATGAACAAACACCACTATTTATAAAAAAATAATGTATTCTTTTAAATTAAAATTCCAAAATCTGTGACATGCCTTCAGTTACCATCAAAATAATTTTTACTCGTGCTGTTTATTTTTTGTTTTGGTTAAGTTAGAAGCTGAATGTATCATACCTCTGCATCAATCCACGCTTGATCGTTATTGAAAAACTTGAAGCATCTGTTTCCAAAGGCAGACCACCCGTCCATACAGGCTGTTAAAGGGAAGTTTTGTGTGTTATATTTTTAAATCGTATTTTTCCATTAATGACCTTTCATGTAATAAACTTAATAATGTTAAGGTACAGTATGTAACTTTTGTCCCTTTACCGGTTAAAACACAAAAAGGCATGCAACATTGTTTTGGTCGTGCTTCGGCTTTGCATGACAGTGCAGATGAAGGCGACGCTTCACAATAGATGCTTTACAGTGAACTCTGTTAGAGAGATACATATGACAGTCTATCTGTTCAATAAAACACCTTATTCAACAGTTGAGTAATAAAAACACCATAATCTCCACGTCGCTTTTACAACTTTTCAAATCCCTCAGTTCTCTCCATCTCCTAAAACCAAGCTGATGTTGATTCTTGTTTTATTACAAGCTCTTTCTCGTTCTATTTTCTCCAGCAGACTCTCGTCTGTTCAGTGTTTGTTTATAACGGGTGTGAAGATTAAAAAAATACTGTTTAATGTTGTTGTTTTTTCCAAAGCCTACAGGGTGAATCTCAAGAGGTTGGAGATTTAACTCATCCTGTACAGTAAAATATACTGTGTATTAAACTTCACCAGAAAAACAGAAAAAATAATTGAAATGCAAAAAAACGAAATTACTTTAAAACAACAATATTGATACTCTGATCAATAGCAATACACCACTCATTTCTGTTCTATAATTATTTAGTACCCTATCCAGTGCATGAGAGTAACTATGACTTACAGCAGTATTTCATATGAGAAACATGCACACACCTGCTGATGGCCTTGTCTGGCCAGAATCCCATGGTGTCAATCCACTGCCTGCCTCTGAGTTCGATGTGTCGTCTTCATCTACATGTACAATCAGACATGGCATTGCCACATACCATTATAAACCATTTTGAAACTATTCTATATAGCTTAAGCTGTAAACAAGAAGTAAACACTTACAGTTGGGACTGGGGCTTGCCTCTGATGCTTCTCTTCCTACAGTAGCATCTGTCTTGTGTTTCTCCAAAAATGTGTTGAGTTCACCTGTCATGATTTGACATGTTTGAACCATTAATATAAAACTCTACAGCATAAACAAACAGATTCTCATAATCTACACACCCAAATCACAATGCCTGTCTGTCTGTGACTTCAACTGCACTATTACAGCATAAGGAAATGCATTTATTTATTTATGCATAAGTTATTTCTGGATATGCACTGAATTCATGTAAAATTCTGTTGAAACTGTTTTTTGGCAGGTCCACACTGGTTGTCAAACTTGTCATGATTATGACACTATCACTTGATCAATTACACTAAACAGCCATCTCTGATAATGTTTTTTTTTTTTTTTTTTTTACTTTACTAAGCTATAATATTCCGCTGCTGAAATGAGCATGTCGTGTGGTAAATCTATCCTGTGGTGCTAATATGCAGTCACCGTCATGTTTTGCTCGTGATGATGGAGCGACCAGCTTGTAGTAGAACAACTAACCACTTAGTAACATACCTGTATATTTCACTTTCTTTTTCTCATCCTGTTTTCTATTTATGATACTGAGCCCCTGATGGCTTTGACCTTTTCGGCTATGACGACGTTCCCTGCCGCCTTCTAGGCTACATCTCATTTCTCTAACAGCAGAGGCCACTATCACCAGGGAGACTTGTCACTCAGATACTCACAAGTAATCATAATGCCTCCAAATAGCAAAATAATAATAATAGATATAAATAAAACAAATCTCTTGGTGGGGCGGATCTCCAGCTGTTTGGCAAATCTCCAGCTGTTTGCGCTTTAGGCGACCACCTAGTTTGCCTATGCCTAGAAACGGCCCTGCTACTACTACTACTACTACTACTAATAATAATAATAATAATAATCAATATACTACAGATTTAACATGCGTATTTGTTTATTGTCAACAAACACAAATATAAAATACATTCATAAGAATCAATAACGTTAGCTGATATAATTGTTGTTGTTTTATTGTCTAAATGTCATCATAATAATTAAGAAACAAACTCAGGTTTACTTTAGAGCACATACTGTATTAGATCATTCTTCTGATTAGTCATTACAGAGTCCCAGGTGTGCTATAGTTCATGTTAAAATAACAGTAATGATGTGAAATGTTGAATAATGCTCTTACCTGAAGCACTCAAAGCTACGAGAAGACAGAGAGACAGGTAGACAGTCCAGACCGCCATTGTTTCTCTGAATACTGAAACAGAATTATTCAGAATTAATTATTATTATTTTTTATTTTTTTTGTGACACGACACAGTTCAGTAGATCAATGTAAACGTCTGGATATTGCGTTGTTGAGTGGAGCCCTGGTTTATCTTTTTATATTCTGGAAGGGAGTGTGTTTATCAGCATCATCATTCACATGCTCATGTTCTCACTTCCTGTGCAAACACTGTTTTTGTATAGTTTGTACTTGAGCCACTTCTGTTATAATACCATTATTGTTTTATGTGTGTTCTTGGTATGCATAAATGTTATAAAGAATAAATAGATATTATTCATCTATTCTGTAATTGCATCAGAGTGCATGTTTTATGTACATGGTTTATTCATTTCTCACACTCTTCATAAGATGCTCTTTGTTCACCTGGAATGAATGGAGGATTGTTGCTGTCATCAGCAAATATGTACAAATATTTACACTGTAAAACCTTGCTGTAAAACAACGGCTACATTCTGACCGTAACACACCATTTCCCATTAAGATAGTAATGAGATCAATGAACCGTAGATACTGTGGAAAACAATGAATTCTGGGTAATATTTGTTGTTTTCGAGAAAGTAGCCTACTGGGATATACTGTGAATGGTAAGAACTTTGAATACTGTTCCTTCATTAATGAATAACTACACAGGAACAAATGAGTAATGCACTATTAACATTCTAGAAACTCAGCTGAATGTGGTAGGTCACTATTAGCTAACAAAGATGGTCAGGTGATGCATCACTCATCATCATAAAGAAAAATTTACTAATGTGATCAAAAGTGGTTGCTTGTTATTAAGAGATTTTCAGCAGCAATGTTTTCTTGCCAGATATCAAACATTCTGAAATTAATTAATTATTTCATAAAAAAAGAAAAAAATAGGAAAAAACTTGAATACATATTATCCTGCTGTAATTATTTCTCTGTAGTGGTTGATGAAGATGAGTGTCATTAGTGTTTGTTTTTGTGCTATTTATGTTTTATACACGTCATATTGTGAGAAATAATAGTATTAAGGCCCATTCACACCAATAAACGGGAATACAGCTTTCCTGTAGCTCAAACCTTGAAATGCAATGTAAGCGTCTGCCAAATGCATAAATGTAATATATATATATATATATATATATCAGGAACCCACACAGACAAACTGGCTTTCTCAACAAGTCTATGGGAATTATAGATGTGGTAGATGTGCTCATTGCGCCAACACTACGCAAACAAACAAAACAAAACAAAACAAAACGTAACCTTAAGCTGAGGATCGCAGAACATAAGGCTGCTATCAGAAACAATAACCTTGACTATGCCATTGCTAAACATTATACAGAGAAGAACCATAGTCCTGCTGCCTCCCTCAGGTTTACTGGTATTGAGAGGGTATTGCCAAACCCTAGAGGAGGTCACATAGTTAAACTGGTCTTGAGAAGAGAAGCTTTTTGGATAAATGAACTGTCTTCTGTTGAACCCTCTGGTATGATGCTTGGAAAGAACCTGCATTACTTAAAATGGAGTCAATAAACAACTGTATTTGACTTCCTCTTTTTTTTGTAGAGCAGGATGAGATAAGCAAAAGTTTTGAAAGTTAGGTTCTTGAACTTAATGTTTCTTAACCAACCACAGAGATTATCAAGACGGCTGCTTAGATGATGTGTATCCTCCAACATTACTGTCTAATGCATTAAAGCATGTTTAGCGGTTCCAGATTGAGCATTTTACAATCACTAATCTGCCTATAACCTGCGTGAGACACACACGCACAACATAAAACACAGGATACATTCTTAATAACCAAATAAAAAAATACAAATAATTCTAGGCTCTGGGAATGTTCAACAGAACTAACATTCACAGAACGTGCATGAATCAAAAAAATATTACATGGGTTTTAGTAAAAGTGAAATAACAAATAAATGTAAATGTAAAAAAGTCAAACCTGAGGAAATCTGTGTTCCAAACAGCAAACAGTTTTTCTGCTGGATAGTATATGAGAGATGTGTCTTGTTTTCTTGAATTCTTCTGCTGTATTATTTTGCCACAACATTGTGGGCTTATATATGTGTACTCATGTAACGTAAGATGCATGTCAGCCAATCAGGATCTGCATGTTACTGAGATATCATATGTCTGCTTTCTCTTCCCAGTAAATTGCATAACTTTCAGGAAAAACAAAAACAAACAAACACAGTATGGGTCTGGGTGGGAGAGTGGGAGGCAGGATTGTGACTGGAAATGAACATGAATGTCTTATTTGATCTTGAGATGTCTCAAGACACATACTCTGTGTATTCATAGCAGATGACTGTTGGATGTTAATTGAATGCATGATTTGTCATTGTTATATCCTATAGCTATACATTATTGTCATTTTGACACAGATTTGATGCTATGTGAAAGATGTGCATCAGTTGAATCAGCTCAACTCATAATATTCTCCCGCCCACAGGTTGAATCCTTTCAGGAATGACGGAGACTCACTTGTGCTGCTTCTTTATGGAGGTTCAGTTTGTAGTTATACAAACCGTCCTTCTTCTGTCATTTACATTGTTGTCTTCTTCAAGCACTTGCTCTTCTTCACTGTAGTCTTCGTCTGTCTGGTGGTTTCAAAAAGGTTCTCTTCCCCCTCATAGCTGATTAAGAAACATTAAGTTCAGGAAACTAACTTTCACAACTTTTGCCCATCTCACCCTGTTCTTCTTCTTCTTCTTCTTCTTCAAAAAAGGAAGTCATATACATTCATTTCTACATGAACTCCATTTTAAGTATTGCAGGTTCTTTCCAAGCAGCATTCAAACATCTTTATATGGCATTAACTTAAAAGCAAGCAAAATAACATTTATTTGATAAAGGTTTCTTTTGAATAACAATATCAACATCAATATCCAAAACACGTTTATCAGCTGGAGAAAAATAGTTCTGAAAGTAATTCCACCAATATTGTTTTTCTGTGCCGTAATCATTAAAGCTGTGGAGTGAACTCAGCTATTCTTTATTTAGAACAATTTTAAGAACTATATATTTATCGTTATCTTTGTAGTTATCATTATTGGTGTGAACGGGCCTTAATACTGTTATCTCTCGCAATATGACATGGACAAAACATCAATAATACAAAAACAAACACCAATGACACTCAATTTCATCAACCACTACACCTTAATAAATACAGCACCATAATATGTCCATATTGATTTAAATATATAGTCTGATTTTAAAACTACATTCACTGCGATTATGTAATTAGATCATTGACACGTTAAAGTTTTTATATGTACAGAAACTGAAAAAAAAAAAAATGTTTCTGTGTCAAACTGTATTCATATTTATCTATATTAACATTTATGTATAGATTTGAAATGTCTCACATGGCTCATTATAGGCTCAATGTAAAGTATTTCTCAGTATCTGTTCCAGTATGTTTTAATATTGTAAACTAACAAATTGGGTCTGTCAAAGATGTCAGTAGAAGAGTAGAAATTAAGTTTTCGTGTGAAAAAAAAAACAAAAAAAACATTGACAATTAAAGCAGCACTATGCAGCTTTGCCGATTTCTTCGCTGTTTTCTCGCTTTTTGCTCGCGGGTTTCTATATAGAGCTCCCCCTACAGCTTCGGAATAGATATTTGACAACACTGTCGTCAAAACTCGTTGGCGACTCTCCCCCCTCCCATCTTCTCCCGCTGGTCATGTGCATTTGTTTTCAAAGAAGCCGACGAACGCACGTAGCCATGTCCACTGAGGTATGTATGATACACAGAAGGCTAGCATATACATTTACATTTACTCATTTAGCTGACGCTTTTATCCAAGGCGACTTACAATTGCTATATATGTCAGAGGTCGCACGCCTCTGGAGCAACTAGGGGATAAGTGTCTTGCTCAGGGACACATTGGTGTCTCACAGTGGATTCGAACCCGGGTCTCTCACACCAAAGGCATGTGTCTTATCCACTGCGCCACTACCACCCCATAAATGTTTAGATAGTGTATGTGTGCAGTACCGTAAAGCAATTTGTTACATCGCGAGACCTGATATCACGTGATACCTCCTGACGCTGCGGCCGGCGGCCCAAAGTTGCAAGGGTGGTTTTTCGGCTCACAGGCGCTCGGGGGGTGCGAGACGACCACCATTCAACCCGAAAAAAGCCATATAATTATTCCAATGACTCCGAAGCTGTTCGGTTAAGGTAAAAAAGTTACTTAGTTCACCTTTAAAGATTGAATTGATTAAAATGGGAGTTTTTGCAAGCGTGCTGAAATCAGTGACTTTGTGCTGAACTGACAGCTTCAGTGATTGAGCGAGGTCTGAATTAATACACATGCTCACTGCTGCTGCACTAAATGTTAATATCAGTACTAAGGATATAAACCAAATCACTAATTTTCCTCCTCATTTTTACATTTGTGGAGTGGAACCTTTTTTTTACAGAAGTGGAACCTGTTTGTTGAGTGGTGTTCGGATACGTGCCCAAGGTTCATACCACTCCCTTCACTCGCGTAAATTTTTACAAAGCTCATCGTTCTGAAAAGTGCGGTGTGCTCTGATTGGCCAGAGATCCAGTGCATTTTGATTGGCCCAAAAACCTTAAGAGTAACGGAAATGTCACGCTCGTTACCATATTTGGAACATCAGCTCCCAAAGCATTAATGATAGGTGATAATGTGGGTTCTACCTTATCAATTCAAGCCCGAATCTGATCCGGATAATGCCTATGACCAAGCTGATCGATCAACTTTGCCAGCGCGACTGGACCAGAATAGATCAGATTGGTAAGGTTTTATTTCATTGGGGACATAATAACTGATTATAATGATTATACTGTCTTTTTACGTCGCGCTACGGGTGTGAGAACACTATGTAAACATGAAACTATGTCTGCATCTGTGATCGTAGAAACGACAAGCAAGCTCTACTCTATACTGCTCAAAACTCGCGTTTGAATAGTTAATTCTTAAAATATGTGAAAAAAAATACTCACTGAGTCTGTGAGTCAGAAGCGCCAGAATGTACATACAAATATGGAATTGCTTTCTAGAATCATCTTTGTGCACAGCCGGCCTTGTACTCTCCCGGGTTCTGGAAACAGTCCTCCGAAAAATGCGCTGCACAGAGTCGGAATTTTTAGTTGTACTGTTCTAGAACAGTGTTGTAAATAAAGCTTAAGCATTGTTTTCTAATTGTGTCCTCTTTTGGAAGGCCAAACAAAGTAGTTTGGCTTTCACAATAAAAAACAACGGCGGCGCCGACGGCAACAATATTAATAATACAGTGAGAATTAAAGTTACGCCTTCTTTCTTTGCGTGTACATTTGGGCGGTGTTATGAAACTCTGCACACACACACTGACGTAGATTTGTGGGGGCGTGTTTGAACGAAGCGTTTTAGGAAGGAGTGGCTGGGCCTTAACTTTTATAAAGAATATCTCTTTAGGTTTGACACTTTGAGCTTTGTAAATCTGCAGATCTTATACTTGCACTACAGTGGGGATTTCTTTAAGACTGCAAGGGAAGCTGGGCTTCCCCTATAATGTCAACAAAATTAATGGTCAAATATGTACATTTACATTTATCTGACGCTTTTATCCAAAGCGACTTACAATTGCTATATATGTCAGAGGTCGCACGCCTCTGGAGCAACTAGGGGTTAAGTGTCTTGCTCAGGGACACATTGGTGTCCCACAGTGGATTCGAACCCAGGTCTCTCACACCAAAGGCATGTGTCTTATCCATTGCGCTCCATGTGAAAGCATCCTGAGCCGGGTTTCCCGATAACGATGTATCTTAGCTCTTAAGAGCGCTCTGTACGCAAGGTTACAAACGCTCGCCGCAATTCCACGCGCATTTCCAAAAAATGCACTTAACATGAACACGCGAGAACGCGTTCTACGTGCTACTTAAGCGTCGCTGTCCATTCGTGAAGTGCTGAAATATAACCTTATATGGAATCGTATTCTGAACGTTGAACCTAAGAATCGTCATTTGTTGTGGATAAGAAATCAAGACAAGACTATATAAATCACCTATACAGGCGGAGGCACTGACAAAATGGCTGAATAAAAAACAAAACAAGAGAAGATACCTTTCAAAAAGATAAAAATAATGTCCTTTTAGAGGAGATAGAGCGAAACAAAGATTTTATTTTTAACAGATTTAAAGGACACCATGCAAATAAGGAAAAACAAAACACTGCAAACTAATTGCAACCAGGGGTGTTCAAAGATCAGGGAAGGAGGTCCACAAGAAATGCCCAATACATGGCTGGTTTTCGTGCACGTCAGCAAATCATTGACAGATTTTTTTTAATTCATCCCTATTTTGCCCAGTCTTTAAAGCATATTTCCCACATTACTTATTTTATGATTATTTTCTTCATTCATTTAATTTTAGATGTGTATTTCTATTTTTTCTTCCTCACGTTGCAGTGTAATCTGTTCAATCTAGATAAAAGTGTAATCTGCCGGTTGTCCTGCAGACGACCTCATAAATCTGTCTTCTTACGATGCACTTACGATTACTCCAGAGCACTCGTAGATCTATGATGATTTTTAAGTGCAACTTAAGTTACGATCCATTTGGTAAACAGACCGTAATATTAAGATCAGTCGTACGATCGTTTTTATGATCTACTTAGGCTTACGATGCTTTTGGGAAATGCAGCCCTGGCCTGCCCCAAACCCTCAGTCCATAACAGACCTGTTGTTTCTCCGGGCCAACGGTCCATAGAACGAGTGTCCATCAATACTGGCTGAGGGGCCACGTATAAAAAAGGCATGAAGTAACGGAGGCCTGGGCGGCCCTCCGACTGCATTGGCATCCATCACCTCGAGTTGCTTGCAGTTCATCTCACTTTGAGACACCGCTGCTCAGCAAATTTGTACTGGTCTGAAAAGACACCATTGCAACCGTTGCGCTACGCTTCCCTCGCATGTCACAACTTACCCGTCACCTCCTCCTCAGTGTCAGAAGCTTCTCAGGTCGCTTCATTACACTTTTTACTCCTGGCCTGCTCAATTGTGCCGCTGACGGGCCTCACGACAGCCTATGGCCCAGTGAGAGTGGAGTCTCCATCCTCAGTCGGTCAAGCTGTTTGGGACCACTTCGGGCCGCAAAGTGACATCTGTTGCCCCTCCGGACTCGTCCCTCCGCCAGTTTTTTTTTCTCCTTTCAAAGTGGACATCCCTCGACACAGAAAAAACTCTGGCGACAGCTGGCCCTGGGGAACCTGCAGAAATGCATTCCTCAGTGAACCGTCTTGTACACAACTGTGCTAAAATCAGGGAGATGGATCAGGTATTGCTAGTTGCCCCTTATTGGCCCAAGCAGATCTCTCCTCTCGACAGCCCTTCCTGACTCCTTCCTCTGAGTACATTCTCAGGGATGGGGCATGATGGCACCCGCGTCTAGACCTTGGAGAGTTCCAGGTTTGGTTCTAAAAAGAACGGGATGCGGAGGTTCTGGTTACTACCACAATAATTTGTATGCCGTAGAGACCATCACTTCTGTGAGAGCACCCTCTCAAAATGAGGCACGCTCCCCCTTAGAAGTGGAACCTATTCGTTGAATTGAGTCTTCTCTCCATGAGGAGATCCCGAAGGTTTTCAATCACTTCAGTGCTTCTTTCCTGCTAATGGGTTGGACTGAGGGCTGTCTCCTCCACCTCAAAATGTTGTTGTTGTATTGATGCCCATCATGATGCAGTGGATACCATTCCGTGGGAAGCACGACTTGATTGTCAGGTTCCTGAGGGGAGCAAGGAGACAGAATCCGCCTTGCGCCCCCTCTTTACCCTCTTGGGACTTATCGTCGGTGCTACTGCACTGCATATACCTCCCTTGAGCCCTGCAGGCAGTGAGTTAAATATCCTGTTTTTAGAGAAACAGTTCTCCTGCTTGCTTGGTCTCTCTCTAGAGGGTAGGGACTTGCACGCATTTTCGGTCAACGAATCGTGCCTGGAATTCGGGCTGGCTAACTCTCAGCAAATCTGATTTGGATATGTGCCCATGGTTCCTGCATCTAATCACATAATACACTGAGGAATGAGCGCTGCTTTTAAATACTTTACTCCCTTGAAACTTAAACTGGAATGTCACTGTGACTTCCCGAACAGACAAACACGTGTACGCACACATCACTTGTGAAGTAAAATTGAAAATTGAGGATGCAGTGCATCGTGATGCATTGTGATATCAAATTGAACTGAATCGATAACATGATAATCGTAATCGAACCGAACCGTGAGACCAGTGTAGGTTCACACCCCTAGTTTTAATGTGATCATATTTTCCACAGACAAAGTCTTTCATTGACTTACAGACACCTTTTTACAGACACATCAAGCGTTGCGAATTCAGCATTTATTATTGCTTTATCAGAGATAAACGGAGGTAAGTTTGACAACATCACCTTTTTCGAGAGGTTAGACAAGGTATACAGAGTGATGTTGTTACAGCCTAGCAGCCAATGAGAGCAAACCTGTCCACCAATGAATGCTGTTATTATATGTTGTTTACAGTACATGTTCCTGGAACAAAATCATGTCTAACTTGGCAAAATCACTTCGTCACTGTGTACATCTCAGTAGATGTGCTGGAAATGTTAAACAGAAATAATGACACAGTGTATGGGAGCAGTTAGTCTGTTTTTCATTTGAGCTCCATGAGATGACGCATAGGAAAATTCTGTTGCTGTTCACGGTCAGGGACTTTTTTTTCTAGCGGAAGGAAGGCTTTTAGTGATTTTACTTCATGAAAGATGCATTGATAAATTTTTTTTGGCTTTAATATTTGTATTGTGTGGTAACCATTTTATAAAAAAACAATACTGGAGGCTGGAGGCTAGTGCTGTATCGTGAATATGTCACGGCTGAAGGGGTTACTCCGCTATCCATCGTAGAGCAAAGAGGGCACTGACAACACGCCAACAGATAAGACAGAGAAGTTACTTTTGATGTGAAATAATGTTTTATACTGTATGTAGCACCTCACTTTAAGCAACATGTGAACCGATTATCATCTCTTCTAGTTATAGCACGTAATAAACATGAACGAACATCAGAAGGTTTGTTGTTTCAACCGCAGAAAGACGTCGATGCACACCATATTTTAAGTTTGAGTACATTGACATCTACTAACTCTCCTGTGTGTTTTTCAGACACAATGCAGTGTTATGATTGGTCAGACTGTCCTCACAATAGTACCATTACATATTATGATTTCAAATTTCATTGTCACAACTTGCGGTTGTAGATAGGCACACAGCGATGAAGATGAAAGTCATCTTATAGTCATCAAATGATAGTAATTTGATAGTCATCAAATAAACATATTTAATATATAATACAAAAGGCAAACATAGATCCAAACAGGTTAACCACACATATTCTTAGACGAAACTAAGAAATGAAACACAGGAACTTAAATACAAGAGACAAACAAGGTAATAGGTAATAACAAACAAGGTAATAACTTTAGCTGGAGAATAACTTTATTCTAGAGCTGCTGTAAAGCCAAAACAATCTGTTAAATTTCCTATTATCAATGTAAAGCTCATTTGAAACAATCTATATTGTTAAAAGCGCTATATAAATGTAAATGACAAATGGTGCAAACTGAAAACAAAGTCCATCTGATGTGTGTGAGTGTGACAGTCATGCATTATAATAATGCGATTCATAGATTCTCGTCTGTGGGACGCAGCACTTCTGTTTTTTGTTTTTTTCTTTTCGGTTAATAGTCATGGATCGTAACTTGATTTAATGAAAAAAATATATAATAATAATAATTTCACTCAACTACTCGAATCTTGGCAGCACTACAGCTTTCTATGTGCTCTCCTCACCAATCAGATGCCAAGAGTGTTTGAGTTTTTTTTTCCAAAATATTTTTTTCTTTTTCTTTTTTTTGCTTTAGGAGGAGGAGGGATGTTTCTTATTTAAGCTTTACTACTGTTGCCATCTTTGCATTTTGAGGCTGCTTATTCCACCGCTTTTATGGGTACTGTTGGTATCCAATTACAAGGTTTCTTGGATTTTAAATATACTGTGTAACTTGTAGGTTGATTTGTGATTTATTTATTTATGTTTTTTTTTTTTTTTTTTTTTTTCACTTATGAATCAAATAACAACAAGACAGATGAGGACAATCTTGGGTAACTAGTTTCAGTAGTTCAGAAGAGCAACAGAAGCCCATGATTAAATAAAAAAAATACATAAAAAGGTAAACACTTGTTTTTCGCAACAGCACGTAACACATTGAATTAAAACATGAAATTATTAAGTAGAAAGACTAAAACAGTTTTTTTTTTTTTGTAAAACACACAAAAAAAATCTTTTTTGCTTAATAACTTTTACAGTGTAAATTAAATCTGTTTGTAATATATGAAATGATCTGCTCTTCAGAAGACTTGAATTAAACTGCTCAATAATATAGATTACTTGTACAATGTTTTTATGAACGTCAAAGTTTTGGGTGGATAGCAGAAATCTCTGATGTGTCATTAAAAATATAGTTTTGGCATTGAAGATGAACGGGAGTCTTATGGGTTTGGAACGACATGATAAATGTTAAGTATTTTGTCTGTGTTTACAGTGGCAATCAAGCTCTTGACTCGGCACCAGAGTAAGTACATAACTCTCCAGTCTGGTCAGTGTTAACACATACAAAAACATAAAGCAGACAGCAGGTGATCCAGTATGCATGCATTTTTACTTTATGCAAAGCTGATAAGGACTTTTAATGAAACTGTTTGAATTCTCTCTCAGGTTTATCATGCTAGTTCCAGCAAGACTGAGACTTGGAACCAAACTGAATATCTTTCTAGAGGCGCACAGCCTGTCCGAGCCAATCACAGTCAAAGTCATTGTCTATACATTCGGGAAGGAATCCGTCCTGAAGCAGGATTCTGTCATCCTCAATTCAGACAACTACTATAGTGATCTCAAAACCATTGAGGTTGGCTCAGAAGACCAAGTGTATTTATTGTCTGTGTGTTTAGAAACTAGAAATGCAAATCAGGTAAAGCTTTGAGATAAGTAATTAGCACATACAATCTTTTTTCTTCTCTTTTCATAAGATCAATCCAAACCTGCTGAAAAAAGATTCGGAAAAATCTGTGAGACTGGTTGTGGAATTTGGGAGTTTCCACAAAGCTGAGAAAATTATCATGGTGTCGTTTCGGTCTGGATACATCTTCCTTCAAACTGATAAACCGCTTTACAACCCTGGAGACACAGGTCAGCTGCATGACTACCAAGCACTCTAGGGCTGGGTTAAAATTAAAGATTTCTCGATTTTATTCAATTATCATTTTGAAGAGCTGAATGCTTAAATCCCAAGAATAGATATTTCAGTCTATGCTGAACACAGCATATTTTGCCTCCTATCCAATAAATCGCAGTAAGCTTTGTGCTTTGTTGCTCTTGATATGAAACCAAGACTCAGCTTTAAAGATCTGTCAATTTTATTACGAAATTCGGTAACACTTTATAATAACTGCACGCTATTAATAATTAGTTAAGCATTAGTAAACAGTTAATTCATCATTTATAAAGCATTAATATACATTAATAAGCAGTTTATAAATACAGTTATAAATGCTGTATTCTTGATTTATAAGCATGTCTATAATGTGTTTAATAATTGTATTTTCTTAATTTATTAATGATCACTTTATCATTTTTAAATGAAGTATTGCATTATTTACAAACCGGTTATTTAGGAGTTGTCAGTGGCTAATAAGATCACTTAGAAAGTGTAAGTAAATGTAGTAGATTCAGGTAGTTATAAAGCATTTAGTAGTGGTCAGTTCACTATGTTTGTGAGCTAATCTAAAGTGAGGACTAGTTATGCTTTGTAAAGCATTTATAAAGGAGATTTAAAGACTCAGTTTTCTTCTAAACAGAAAAAGTAAACAAATACAACACAGCGATACAGAACATAAAAATATGAACAGCCTTTAAATCTTCTTTATAAACACTTTACAAAGCATAACTAGTCCTCACTTTAGATTAGCTCACAAACATAGTGAACTGACCACTACTAAATGCTTTATAACTACCCGAATTAACCCTGAATTACAGTAGAAATACATGTTAATAAACCATTTATTAACACACTAAGTAACTATTACTATATGTCTGAATAATAATATGTATTTAAACAGTTTATTAATAATTTACTTACACTTTCTAAGTGATCTTATGAACCACTGACAACTCCTAAATAACCGGTTTGTAAATAATGAAATACTTCATTTAGAAATGATAAATTGATCATTAATTAAGTATGAAAACACAATTATTAAACACATTATAGATATGCTTATAAATTAAGAATACTGCATTTATAACTGTATTTATAAACTGCTTGTTAATGTCTATTAATGCTTTATAAATGATGAATTAACTGTTTACTAATGCTTAACTAATGATTAATAGCGTGCAGTTATTATAAAGTGTTACCCGAAATTCAAACATATACTGTTTTGGGGCTCTTTAATGTGGTACAACAGATCACTTTACCACCTCTGATCAAGCGGCAGCACAGAGCACACGTGAATTGAATCTATAAGTGCAGTTTATTATTTAAACGTGATACAAAATAAACAAAACTATAAGACAAACATGATCATTTTTATATTAAACTCACCAAACAGCGGTTACAGGAAGTGACGTGCATGACGTTCAACACCGAGGCTTTGAAGCTTGTATAAAAAAAAACGTCCAAAGTTTAATTTTTGCACAAACCACGTGACTGCTTCGTATTCTGTTTCAAAAATAGCGCAAACCACTTGCGCAGGTTCAAGAGTCATTCGCTTCTTTGATAAGAATAAAACACAATACGAATATTAAACGTGTAGTTTTGTGCATGTAGTATTTTCTCATTTTTTGAGTCATTTATTCATATTGTTTAAGTTCAATGATATGTGAAAACTTAATTTATATAGACAAAATACTTGTATTGTCTTGTGATTTTTGTAGCACAAACTGATTTATTATGAAACAACCAAATAATGGCTAGGTCATCTGGGACGTAAAGGCAGATTTTCCACCTTTTGATCACAAGATGTCGTTAGTGTGCACCTTGAAAAGCTTTGTGTAATGATACCACTTTGACTTTATGCTTCATTTCACCATCACTAGTTACAGGAAACAAAGCTAGACAAAGGAACAATGAAACATGAGAGCTATACACAGACTAGGGATGGGACGATTACCGGTTTCACGATAAACCACGATAAAATGTACTGACGTTAGTAATATCGTTTAAAATTTAATTATCATTAAAACCGTGTTTGATTATCGCGATTTTAGATCCTGTTCAGCCAGCAACAGTCTGACGCAGCCGCAATGTTATTTTTTTTATTCAAGAAGGAATTGCGGAAGGCAGTGACCGTGCTCGGGAGATTTTTCAGCCTTTTAAAAGAACCAATTCTGATGTGTCGTGTGGTCATATTTTGGCTTTAACAAAAGTCCCGAGGGAAACTTAATCGAGGATGGTCACCCTGTCAGCAGAACATACACAAGAAAAAGTCGCTGCAATAGGGGGAAACTTCAGATCTGCCGAGTCGTCTTGTGTGACCATCACCGACTGTTGTATAGCGAACGCAAGGCAAGTTAACTTTGACCTCAATACCAAAACTACGTCTGGGAAATAATTGGGCATGAAATATTGTTTTAAGTTGAACTATTTTATATCAATAAACGTGAGGCTTCCGCAAAGAAAAGTTCGCAGCAAGTGGCTTAGCCAAAGACGAACGAACGAACAAGTTCAAACAAGACTATTAAGAGTGACATTTAAGGGATACTAATTTATATTCATTATACACTTATTACACCGATTTTTTTTTTTTTTTTACCACATAGGCTAATTGCGGGGACATTGAATTGGGATTCATGTTTTCTTACCTTTTTATAAATCGTGTACAGCGTACAAAACAATCGTTCAGACAAGATGATCACAACAATATTATCAAACTCTGTAAACAATAAATCAACTCTGATTTATTAATTTTCAATACAATTAAAAACGGAGACACAAGACGGCAAGTTGTATTTGAATGAAACGAGCGAGGGCGTCCATTGTGATACATGGTGTAACGTCTGTCAGAGAGTTTGAAGTCTGCCCAGATGAAGAATACAAGACAGTGCAAATGAACTGGTAGTTCCACGATACTTTTATAGATGTTTTCTCTCAGTTAAGCACACTCTTGACATACATGTCGAAGAGCGAATGTTAAAAGGGAAAAGAAAACTCTAAAACATGCTACAAATCAAAGTAAACACATTATAATAAAACAACGGTCAGCAGTAGAGCGGTCATCTTCCTCTTTGCGTGATCAATCTCACTCTCACTGTGCGTTCGCGCTCACATAAAAACAGCATGCATACAATAACGTACACCATAGAAGAAGTTATCTTAAAGGCACATCAACATTCATGTCATGAACACTACTTAACACTAGGTGGCCGTTACAATGGATGTGCGCGGTCTTATAATGCGTTGCTATTGACGACCGTCATTATAAGGAAGGAAATGCTTTAAAAAGTGCATAGAGCTGCTTGTTTTATTTTTTGTTTGTTGATTTTCAAATATAAAACTTGTTGAAATGTCTTCAGTGTGAGCATCAACTCTTTTTGAACACTTTCATCTCGTTTTAACAAAACCGTGATAATATTGATAATCGCGATAATTTTGGTCACTATTATCGTGATATTAAATTTTCATACCGTCCCATCCCTAACACAGACTTAACAAGAAACACCTGAAAGCAATGAACCAATAAGAACGTGACACATGATTAAAACAACCAATCAGAACCAAGTGTGCCACACATGCCCTGAAAAGTGAAGCCAAAGCGTCTCGATTCGCCCCTGGGGACTGGTCCTAGTATAGGTCATAAACCCCGCCTCCCCATGTTATTTAATGGCACGTGAGACCAACTAAACAATTAATTTACACTTCAAATATTTTTTTTCCAAAGATGGTTTCTGTCATTTACTGTAGTTTTTTTTTTTTGTTATCACACTGATGTAAGTTGAAGTGCTTGCTTTTATTTGATGCGGTGGTGTGACATCATGATTGACAGTGATTGACAGGTTCTCTGAGTGAAGTAGTCACTGAAGCACCAACAGACTTTTTTTCGGGATCTTCGGAGGACTGAGGAGATTGGAGCATTATATTGAATGTCTAAATTTCTATAATTCATGAAAACAAGTGCAGGAGCATGTGCTTGCGATTGATTCTGCGAGAGTGAGGGTGGGGCCTTGATTTCGCGGCTTTACTTCCTGCTCACTACTGTGCAGGTCTGGTCCACAGACCGCTACTGCGCAGACTCAGGTCCCGAGATGTCAGCGCCATATCGGGACACTGGTGGCTTCACTTTTCACCAGTGGAAGAGAGCGAAGGGTCGTCCTCCATCTTTTTTTACAGTCTATGATCAGAACATGACACATTCACAAGGACACAGGAACAGGAAGCAGGGAATATGACTAAGGCAAATTACAAAATAAAAGACATGAACACCAAAAAAACCCAAACCAATGTTACAAGGAGCCAATTAATCTGTATCAAATCAAATTGATTCTAATCAAAAGCTCCTGAATTGAAATCTACTTGAATCGTGAAATTTGTGTCAGTAAGCACAGTGCTTGTTAAATTACAAGTCTGTATCACTATTACTTCTCACTTTCTGTCTCTGAATCTCTCAGTTAATTACAGGGCTTTTGTGTCCAATCATGAATTCCAAGCTTTCAACAGCAACATATCTCTTGAGATTCAGGTAAATATCTTAAATCTTAAAATCTTAAAATTAGCTTCATTTCATTTCATCGCATAATTTTATTTAATTATTTATACTTTTTAATATATACCTCCATTGAACAATCAGAACTCAGATGGTGTTGTAGTGCACATCAGCTCCAACACCAGTGCAGACAATGGGATTCTCTCTGAAAGATACCCTCTCACTACTGTGAACCACGCCCGCTGATAGGGGGGGACAAACGGGTCTGTTGTCCCGGGCCCAGGGTAGGGAAGAACCCAGGGCATTCAATTACGGAATAATTAACAAATATGTAATATTTGAGTTACATAAAAGCTTTTTATTTGTTTTCTTCCTAATTGTCCTTGAAATAGTGGTCAAGAATTGGTAGTGGAATTGGCCAGAGTTGGTAATGGAATCCTTAACTGTAGATCAACCTGGTAATAGTGGAATTGCCAACGCATTCTCATCCTTGGGCGTCATAATACTGACGCTTTTGACATTTCGTCTACATCGAATGCACATGGCACCCTTTAGCGTCAATATGAGACGCACAGAGCTTTGTTCGGTTATGGGTAGGTTTAGGTCTGGGGTAGGGTTAGGGTTAGACCGCTAGGAGGCGCCTTCTGGCCCATATCTATCTGCGTCTCATATTGACGCTAAAGGGTGCCATGTGCGTTCGATGTAGACGAAATGTCAAAAGCGTCAATATATGACGCCTTGGGATGAGAACGGGCTGGAATTGCCTTGCGACAGACGGGGGAGCTACTGCTGGTCATCATTCTAATCGACACCACCTCCCTCGGGCAGCGGAAGTGGTGAGGGGTGGTGTCTCTATGGTGGCCCCTGTGTCTAATTCTGTCTCTGCCCTCTTTAGGCCCTGGCACTAGGTCATTTCTTGGCGGTAATGGGAGTTGGTCCATCGTCGGGGTGACGATGCAAGAGCTAGAGGTAGATTGTGGCAAGGCGGGTTAGATCCCGCCCTATTTGTGGTTGTCACCTGAGTGATGGGTGTGACAGCCTATCGGCAGCCATCCCTGGCCTATTTAAGGTGGAGTTCAGGCCACCTGGGTATGCGTCCTTATCACTTTCGTTTCTGTGTGGGTGTGCGCACAGCTCTGCTGGAGGTATGTACTTAGCTGTTTGGCTAATGTTGCTGCTAGTACACATGTACTATTAAGGCGGGGCTGTATATGTTTTAGCCAGGTTAAGGTCTGGATTGGTGCAACGTTGCTCTTGGGTGCAGGCTGTCCTTATTACAGGTATGTTTATTCCAACGGACTAATGTTTGTTCTGGTGTGATCCCCGGTAACCTATGCTTCCATCACAGTGCAGCTCATGTGTTTGATCAGATGGTACACCTGTACATTTGCGGTTTGCCTATTATGAACGAGGCTGTGAGGAACTGAATATTCTGTGGGTCTAGCGATCTACTATTGGGTATGTATACTGTATCTAACCTCTCTAACATTATGAGGTAGGTGTTTTTCAATTCATTTATTAATTTTGTCTGTTTTTAGTGCGTCAATCCGCTCGTGACTGGTTTGTCTCTGTGGACTGCGGGGCAAATGCTCCCTAGACAACGTCGCTAGACTGCACTGTTTGTTCTGCTGCTATTAATACTACGATGTGACCGTTTCGTTATTGTTTTGATGCATTCTCTTTGGGATTTGTTTTTCTGTGATTTGATCTGTTTGTTTGTTTAATTAATTGTTGTTTTCATTGTAGAGGATGGACAATCTCACTATGACTTGGAGCTTTTAACCCTTAAACTCATGAATTTAAATTTCAGCATTTTTATTCTATTTTTGTTTAAAGCAGATGGCTGCTTCAATGGCAATTTGACATAAACTCTGGGTCATACCAGCCTGTTTAACTTCTGTGGCCAGTAATTTGCCAAGTGTTGACCTCCTTTGTAGTTTGAACTTGTTCTACTATAACTTGTTGATACAAGTGTCTGCGGCTAAATGTGAAGTATATATTTTTTTTTTCTTTTTTTTTTTTTCTTTCAGGAGCTGAAGGCCCCCGGTGTAGGGAAGCTAGCTGTCCTTGCCCTTTTGGTGGTGGTGTTTCCTTCACCGAGTGTTTTGCCGTTGGCACCTGCATTTCCTTCACTTAGTGAGTGTGAGAGTGAGTGTTTGTGTGGAGTGGAATTTGGTGAGTGGTGTGGTCTTAGGATACTCACTGCCCAGCTAGCTGCCCTAAGCCTCAGCCTGAAAGTATTTGGTTGTTTGTTTTCTTTCTTTATTTTTGGACTGGTGCACACCGAAGTGGTGTAAGCTCTTGCCCCCTGAGTCGACAGTTTTTATATATTTAAAATAATTATTGTTGTGAAAATAAAAGTATTTTGTATTCAGATCCACGTCTCTTGTCCTCTGTGGTAGCGAACCTGTGTCTTATGAAATTTCCCCGTTCACGTGACGGGGTGGCGTAGTCTGCTTTTTATGTTGTCCATAAGTGTAACTGTTGCCCTTCCACTACCCCGCCACACAAGGTAAGAAACAGCGTAGCTAACGTTTACGAGCCTTGTCAGGGGTTTTCCTGCATTTAATTTCTTTTTGTCTTGGTGTTTGGTGTTTTTAGCCCCCAACAGCGCCTTCCAGGCAGCGAGGGGATGGGTAGGTTAAAGGTTGAGGTTAGGGTTAGCTGCCTGGAAGGAGCCATTGGGGGCTAAAAACACCATCGAGCCGCTGTCTTGCTCTCTCTCCCTCGCACATATTAATCAAAATCAATTGACACAATAGTGAAAGGTCAGAAGACCGCAGTTTCACGTAGAGCATTTGGAGATTTTTATTTATTTTTTTCTCCTGAATTACCGCGGGGTGTGAATTGTGCTAAAAAAACAACAACGTTGCCTTATCTTCTCTAAAAAGCCTTCCGCCCATTCAGCTGACATTAAAGGGATAGTTTTCTCACCCTCAAGCCGTTTAAGATGCATATGTCCATAATTTTTTTAGACGAACACATTTGCAGTTATTTTAGAAAATGTCTTAGATCTTTCAGTGGTTATAATGTGAAGCAATGGGGTCCGGCTGCTTCAAGTCCGAAAATGTGCATGCATCTTTCACAAAAGTAATCCATCCGGCTCCAGGGGGATAAACGAAGGCCTTCTGAGTGTAATCCGTGCGGTTTTGTCGTAAAAGTATACATATTTAAAACTTTATAAATGAAAATGTCTTGCTTCCGGCAACGGTCGTCGCACGTTCATGGCAGATGGATGTCGGCGTAGGTCGTAGCGCAGGAAGCGTTGTGACGTAGAACGAAGTATAGTTAAATCAAACGCTACGTCCTACGTCATACGCCGGCATCCATCTGCCGTGATTATCTCTTAGATTATAATCTTATCTTCTTATAAGATTATCTCGTCCCGGGCCCAGGCAAGACTGTCAGCTGGCCTGCTGTGACCAATTATGCAAAGAAAACCATTAGATTTGTGTTTTCATTTTTGGTAACACTTTATTTTGATGGTCCCCTTTAGAAATGATGTTGACTGTAAGTAACTTTGAAATTACATGCCAACTAACTCTCATTATATGAGTAGAGTATTAAGATATCTGCTTAATATATGCTAACTCCTCTGATTTTGATGTTCCGTAACAGATGTAAGTAAGTTATTGAACTACTCTAACAGTCTACTAATACTCGTATTAAGAATCAAGCGCATATAAACTTTTGAACAAGATTATTTGTATAAGTTCAGTTATTATTTTGTCTTGTGTTGTAAACATTTAATGTGTGAAGCTAATATCTACTGTACACCAATTCTGGAATTAAATATATCTTTTTTAATTCCTATGGAAAGTTGTTGCGAAGTTTGATGATGTTGAAGAAAACACATTCAGCGTGGTGTTTGAAGTAAAGAAATATGGTAAGTTATTTACATTCTTCATGGTGCAGACATTCAGCTGCTGGCATGCATGGTTTGAATAACCCTATTTATCCTTGATCCCAAGTTCTCCCGGCATTCAACATCACTTTAACACCAAAGAAACCCTACTTCAACCTACATGAGGAAAAGTTGGAAGTAGAAGTCAGAGCCAGGTGCGTGTCAGTTACAACCGCTTTTACTGTTACTCGACACTCACCTGAAATACAAGCATTTTCAAATGGATGTGACATCAGCTCTGAATGTAATTATTCTCGATAAGCTACTTTCTGAAGTGAAACAGCAAAGTTGTTATAACACTGCTATACCACCAGTAAACTGCCATGTGTAGCCCTCTCACAACTAACCTTCTGTTTGACACATTGGTAAAGCAGGGGCTTTGGCCCTGGCTAAAATATTATTGGAATGTTCTAGAAAAAAAATGTGTTTATGGGAAGCCTCTCAGAGAAGAGCTCTGGCCAAACACTACAAAGTTACATGAAACCACACTATTAAAAAACAGCATACTGTAGACCTGTGGCACCAGCCTCTTGGAGAAATGTCTTATATAAACATAATTATTGAAAGTAAATAATTTTCATAAACAGTGCAACTGTTTTTGTTGCAAGTTTATAAGCATAAGTCTTCTAAACATTGTAAATATCTGGTAATGGACTGATGCAGTGAATTAAGTGATTTTTTAAAATTTCATATCATTGTCTAAATTTTACATTTGTCAATAATTATTTTATTAAGGCAAGAGACCCTAGGTTGTTACGTCAGGTGGTGCATAGAAGTACTCACTGTAGAAGGAAGACTTTAATCATATAACACAACATTACATGGAGAAACTCAGGAGAAACACTATCCGACATCAGACAGAGGAAGAACACAGGGAATATACCCATATGAAAACAAAAACCCTGCATGGTTCATATACAGCAACCATATATCCTCCTTACTTACTGTAAATCAGTCAGAATTACCAGAATTAGAATTGTGTTTCATGTAAGGCCAATACATGTCCTATACAAAATCAGACCGATTATGGCCACCTTCATGCTAAATAGCACACATGCAACTTGTAGGGGATGTTTGCATTATATATGAATACTGTAAAAAGTCTTTACATGACAAAAGGATGCAATGGTGTATAGTATTAGTAGAAAATAACTGATGTTCATATACAAATCATTCTCAAGTTCTTATATTGAGTCATATGCTTGTCAAATTAAAGTCATATAGGATTTATACACATTTTGTGTCATTTGTTTATATGTGTTTCATACAGATTTCATGTTTGGATGACCAACATCACTTATATGCAGTTGGCAAATTTGGAAATTGTACAGTGCAGAAGCCGGTTCGAGTGAAGTTGGAAGCAAGGGAGTGTAATCGACTGTTTGAATGCACAGATTTATTGGCTTTAAGGGCATGCACTTCCTTAGGAAACAGTCTGTGTATGTCTAGAGTACAGCAGTTTCAGTCTCTATGCATTCTGTGGCAGATACTGTATGTGGACATGATGAGGTCGTCCCATGATTTGCAGTTTTCTACATCAGGTAAAGAGGCATGACTGATTGTGACATTACCACAGAATGTGGATTTACGGAGTTTCTCTGAATCTTCTACTGGCACTGAAGGGTGGATTGGCCAGTGGTCTGGAGATTGGTGCAGAAATTCTGGACCTTGCTTCCATCTGCAGGTGTGGGACAGATCTATGAGGGTCTTACCCCGGGTTGTATCGTCGGCAGGGTTGTTATTCGAGTCCACGTATTTCCAGTTCTCGTATCCAACGAGGTCTTGAATCTCTGCGATTCGCGTGCCAACAAACACTTTATAGTTGCATGACTCAGACTGTATCCAGTGTAATACGGTTGTTGAATCGGTCCACATGATTGTCTGTCTGAGGTTGAGTGTAAGTTCTGTGTTCAGAGTTCAAGGCGTGGAATGGAGAGTTGCTTCTTGGGTGACACCCGTGACCTCGCCATGATGAATGCAATTTGGATGTCATCACCCGTTTCCACCCGTAAATAGGCTACAGAGCCATATGCCTTCTCCGAGGCATCACAGAAGACATGCATATCGATAATGGAGGAGGATGCTGGTGTGTAACACCTAGGCAGTGTTATTCTCTGTAGGTTTGGAAGCTCTTCTTCCCATGTGTGCCATTCTGAGAATTATATATATAACATATATATATTAAAAGCTTCTGACTCACTTGTTAAGAAGCTGCTGAATAGCTTTACCATGAGATCACAGATTAGATGGTCACCTTTAGAATGGTAATACACACTCAGAAAGGTTTACTTCTGACTGCCGATCTCAACATGAACCCAAGCATAATCTCCACCATCACTATATGATTCCAGACGGCTGTGTGGTTTATTAATAAGGATGGAAACACCTCTGCTGTTTGAACTGAAGTGGGGTTAAATGCATTGTCCTCCTCTGATTGTTCAGTTGCCCTTTGAATTTCTCATCTTCCAGTTTTTCCATGTGATATTCCTTTCCAAAGGCCTTAGTAATTTTATCCCAGTCTTTCTCATCAATATCAGTCTCTTGTAGAAACACAGCAAAGTCTTTCTTTCAGGCCATGAATATTCCAGAAGAGATCTTTGAATTCTGATTCAGATGCCATCATGTGGAGGAGGGTTGTGTTGTTTGTGAAGTTTACTATAAGCAAACACGTTTTAAATGACAGAGGTTTGTTTTTCATCATTTAGACCAGACTTGACCCATTCACTCCATTCACATTCAATTCATTACATTTTAACTATATAAATACATTAAACTGTATAAATGTACAAAACTAGTACATTTAACTAATTTGACAATGTGTTTGTGTACAAACTGTCCAGTTTAAAATTATTGCTTTCTTAGTCAGTGTAATTGGCACAAAAAAATTAAAAATAATAATAATAATAATAATTTCCTGAATGCTGCATGTTAAATGTTTAAGGCCAAGAATTTTAAACGGGCAAGGCATGCAGGCACATCTCTCTTACACAGTTCGGAAGTAGAGATGGGCATTTTTCAAATATATTGTGTTAGAATATTTGGGCTCATAAAAATCCAATTTTCGTTTATTTAAATGACGTTTAATGAGAAAGACGTTTTATTTATTCATAAATTTGTTGACACCATTAAAATGTAGTAAAATTCGAATAGTGTTTTTTTTTTAATAATAATTACAGATCGAATAATTGACTATTCGTGCACGTGTACCTTGTGAACGAATGATTTGTTTAGATCTGCCAGAAGCAGCAGCCATGATGAACAGCCGATTTACAGAGGCATCTGATGACCAAACCTCATTGGAATTCACAAATGGAATAATCAAGCGAGCCCGGACTGATGTGTGTTCACAATGGACATTTTAAGCGAACCAAAGTAAAAAAAAACGAACCGGTCCCAGATCACCTCCCAGGATTATCTCGGTTTAGTTCGCTTTAAAGGGGTCTGAGATGGTAATGTAAAGCCAAACAGTTATCAAATAAATGACTTTCAATGTTGATTTGCCAACGTAGTCCTCAGATCAGTAGTCCTCAGATCAGTGATCAAGAAGGCAGCAGACTTGTAGACTGGAGTTGTAGCTGGTCACTCTTTCAGGTTTTCTGGCAAATAATTTTTTTTTTCCTGTTATACAATGAAGTGAAAGTTCTGCATTTAAATTCATATCACTTATTAATCATTTATGAACGCATAGTGATGTTTCGCACATAATTAGTTAATCATTTACTAATCACTTGTAGACGACTTATAACTGAATGTTATTATAAAGTGTTACCAAAACATTTGATCTTACCACTAAGAGTTCTCCTAAATAACAGTAAAAGTTCTCAGTTAAAAGTTTCCTCTTAAAACCTGTTCACAAGCTGACGAGAGCAACTCTTGCTGAGGAACAGAGATAAGTCTGAAAGGAATAGTTCACTTAAAAATGAAAATTCTGTCATCATTTACTCACCCTCAAGTTGTTTCAAACCTTTATGAGGTAACCAAACAGATATCCATGTTTGATCTCGTAAGTGTCTGATCCACTGCGAGAAGAGAAAACTGTACATTTTTGCCTGCACTTTTTTCAGGCGAGGCACATGATACATTTTTCAGCCTCATAAACTAGAATAAATCACTAATCTTATTTCTGACTAAAATGTATTATTTTTTTATTAATATTTTACCAGCAAAACTTTCTTGCAGCAGATCAGAAATTCTGAATTCTGATTTTAAAATACATTATAAGGAAAAAAATTATTTTGACACACACACAGACATCAAGAATCAGCATATGAATATCAACAATGGTGACATGCTTCATGCCGCAATGCATGCTGGGAGTCACCATAGTATTAAAATCATGGCTCCCAGCATGCATTGCGGCATGAAGCATGTCACCATTGTTGAGATTCACATGCTGATTCTTGATGTCTGTGTGTGTGTTTCTAAAAAAAAATATCCCACAATGTATTTAAAAAACAAAATTCAGCATGTCTGATCTGTTGCATTGAAGTTTTGTTGGTAAATATAATATATTATTCACAAATAATCACTTTTCAGGAATAAGAATAGTGAACTATTCCCCTTTATGATGCTGTTATCTAGATCAGCTGATCATTTTTGTTTATGGCTTTCTTTGCAACCAATTATGTGTTTTGTTAAACACTGTTACAAAGATCACAAACTCACATATAATGCCAAGAGTCAAACTGCCCAACTCAAGGAAACACTCATCACCAAAATGGTGACCAAACATTTTCAATAAAAAATCTACATCTGAACCTTATTCTTAATAAGAACTTCTGTTTCCAATAGACAAATACATTTTGAATTGGGAAATTTTTAAGATTTGTTACAGAATAGTTGCACCTCTCCAGAAAACAAATAATGTCAAGTTAACTCAACTAAAAGTTTTTTTTTTGTGTGTGTGTGTGTGTGTGTGTGTGTGTGTGTGTGTGTGTGTGTGTGTGTGTGTGTGTGTGTGTGTGTGTGTGTGTGTGTGTGTGTGTCACATTCAACTTATTTTCAGTTCATATAACTGTTTTTTACAAAAGTTGAGTCTACAAGAAAAAGCTAGGGGAAATTAGTACTAAGTTTTTTTTGTTTGTTGTTGTTGTACAAGATTCTTACAGTGTGGATTTTTGCTGAACCGTAATCTCAGTTCTCAGTTCTCCCGTGAACTCTCGTCAGAGGCCCACATTGAAGAATACTAATAGTTGAATAAAGTCGTTATTTTTGTTGTTTTTTCGCACAAAAAGTATTGTCGTCGCATGATAAACTTAATGTAGAGCCACTGTAGTCACTTGGACTATTTCAACATTTTCTTCACTGACTTTCTGGGCCGGCGAGTTTCGGTCCCTCTGGAAGCCTATGGAGGAGTGAGATTGCTCTCAGATTTAATCAAAAATATCTTAATTTGTGATCCGAAGATGAACGAAAGTCTTACATGATTGGAACAACATGAGGGTGAGTAATTACTGACAGAATTTTCATTTTTGGGTGAACTAACCCTTTAAATGAATGAAATGGACATAGAACATCTTATTATGATAAAACTTTGTACACTAATCTACACTAGTTTAATGTTGCTGTGGGACAATGTGAGAGACACATATTAACTTAAATATTAAAATATTATCATTACTATAGTGGAACAACAAAACAATAGATGGTTTAGAACTTTTAATATGTATTGCACAGACCACAACTGGCCAACAAATAAGTATAAAAATAAATTATGCTTCTTAAGAAATGTACCAAAAATAAATAAATAGAAATAAAAAATACACATACACTAGTGCATATTAAATAATATATATAATATAATTAAAATTATATAACTCACACACCTTTACAACTGGTAGACATACTGTATAGCCTACTGTATAGTATTTTCTTCCTCACAATAGTAAGTTTAACAAAAAGTGCTCTCAATATAATACAGAACAATGTACCAACATAAATAATAACAATAAAATATAATCTTTTGGGGGTTTATTTTTATAACCCACAGAGAACTTCATCATCAGAGGTTATTTTAGCCAAATTCTGGTCGTGTTCACAACCGGTCAAACAAATATGTTTTTTTTTTAACGTTCCCTGCAGGTTATTTTGGAGTTTTATTTTATAACCATGTTATATAAACTAATTAAAACATTGCATATGATAGCAATATGCTACAGAGATTATTCTAATGCTGTGTTGTGTAATTTATTTATAAATAAAGTATTTATGCTCGGACACATTCGGTCTCTCTCGCACATTGTCGCGGCATTCGCCTCGCTTATGTCCAGTCCGGCGCCTCATAAAACACTTTGCAGCTCCTATGGCTGAGAGAGAGCCTACTCGGATGAAAACCGCTTCAGTGAGCTCAATTATAGTAACGCCGCATTTTATTGACAGTAATGGTAACGGCGTTGTAATGGAGGAAACAGTAATTAGTTTGATTACTCGTTACTGAAAAAAATAACGCCGCTAGTAATGCCGTTTATTTATAACGCCGTTTATTTATAACGCCGTTATTCCCATCACTGATTGAGGATCGAGCTCAGTTCAAAGTTCAGAAAAAAACAATGATGAGATTACACAGCAGACGCTTGTGTTGTTATCTTTCCAGCAGACACGACAGAGCATATTCTCATAGGAACTGTATCTTCAACTTTAACCTGCACTTGCTGTCGGACCAGATTGAAACAGGTTTTTACTTCTGTAGTGTGACTGACTCCACCTCCAATACCTCTTCCTGCTTTCATGTTGGCAAGAAAGAAACGACTAAACTCAATGAAACTTCGACACAGGTATCATGTTTCCTTATATATATATATATATATATATAAAAAAAAATAATCGGTAACACTTTATTTTACAGTGTCATTGTTACATTATGTAACATGTACTTACCATAGTAATTACAGTAAATTATGCGTAATTGCATGCAACCTTCAACCAAACCCTAACCCTACCCTAACACTATAGTAAGTACATGTAGTTGCTTAATATTACTCAGTACTTAAATATGTAATTACTCTGTAACAATGACACTAAAATAAAGTGTAACCAAATCCTTTTTCTGTTTTTTATATGAAATGTAAATGTGAGATGTAACAAAACTGATGAATGTGATTAATAACTTTATAAGGTGCTGTAACGTGGGTTTCAGTTTCATTATATCAGAAGCAAAGCTGTGTGTGAAAGTTCTTTAGGTACAAATGTAACATGTACGATGAGATTTTGGAGCACAAACAATGTCAAATTACTGAATAAATTGTAAGTGTAGAGATTAAAGATCTATATCATGTTGTTCAACTGATTTTATATTTTTGACTTTTTTATTGTATCAAGTCGCAGAGAGCATCTTATTTACATCAGTAAACCAGCAGATGCTTTTATTTAAAGGTACAATATGTAAGAATGTTTGTTGTTTCGTTCAAACATTATGGACCATGGCAAGCAGACTTTGATAGTGTAGAGCAAGAGAAACAGCGCTGCGTTACCTCACAAGATTCATTCATCTAATAAACTGACCTGTGTGAGTATTATTCTGCACTTGCGGGGTAAGTTAGTTTGGTAGAATGAAATGTCCTCATTCCTTTATATCCGCAGGACTCGCGTGTGGCGCTGATATCTGTCAGTCTTCATACCACAGTCATGTAAAAACATCAGTGTGTTCACTCATCCATAAACATTATTTCCCATAAACATTATTAGATCCATCGGCATGACGACAAGTTCTAATCCGCTTATTCACTGCATCATCAATCTACGCCTTTGATATTGTTATGAAGAAGTTAGCAACCCCTAGTGGCAAAAACATTACATATTGTAGCTTTAAAGTGACTAACAGTGAATTGAAGCTGAATGTTTGATCAGTGTGTTTGTTCAAACCTGTGACTCTCAGCAGATGTGCAGCTCCGTATGACATGAGCACAGTTTAAATATTGTGAAGAATGTCTTGCAGGACGATGAACAGACAGATGTCAGGAGTCACAGAAGATCAGCTGAAGACTTAGAGAAACAGAGGAGAGAACAGAATATCAACATGTCCAGTCCTGACTGCACAGGTGATGAACACTGACAAATCTAAATCTGACATTAATGGTTATTTAATTCCATGGAATGGAATGAATTAAATGAACTTGTGAAACAGTTTCATCGCATTTAGTTAAAGATCAGGGGCCGTATTCACAAAGCATTTTATCTTACCACTAGGAGTACTCCTAAATCGCACTAAAAGATTTTAGCTAGGAGTTTTCTCTTAAAAGTTATTCACAACGCCTTTCAGACCTACTCTTAGTAAAGAAAAATGACAACTCCTAAACTAAGAGTGAGTCTTCGTTGCTATGGATGACGTCATTACTCATGCACGAGCTTGACTGAAGCGACCACCTTGATTGGCTGATGATTGTAACGCGGGAATGATTCCAAACACCTCCCCTACGATGATGAGTGACAGGTGACAGGTCTGAGAATGCGTGCGCTACACAAGTAGTGCGAAGGACGGAAGATGATGAATAACTGAATAAATAGCCTAAATGAATAAAGAGTAAGGCAAAACAAATAGCCTAGTAGCCTAATGAAACATATGGATTGATGCAATATCTTTTGCAACATTATTGAATTAGTCTGTCACTATATGCCTCTGCCTACGTTTGCAAAGAGAAGAACATTTTAATTTGATTCACAATGAAACATTATAATTAGTTTACATGCAATGAGTAGCCTAGTTTTGGTTGTTGTTGGTGGCGTTATCGCATCCTTAGTTATGCCTACAATGCAAAATTGTTCCCTCGCGATTGGAAGCTCCTGTAGCCGTGTTAGTGTCTTAGTGAGTCTTAGTGAGTTAGGAGTCCTCTCGACCTCTTTTAAGCTGTCCCAGGCTTAGGTGCTACTTTTAGGGCTAAAATGCTTCGTGAATTACTCTTAGTCAAAAAAATTAGGAGTCCTAAAGTTACGTGTGACACGCCCATTATTTTTAGGAGTTGCTCCTATAAATTCGCCAGTTAGGAGCTACTTTTAGCCTTTCTTGATTTAGACTGTATATCTTTATTCTGAATCATTTAATTACTTAAATCCTGTAATACACAATAATATATCCACTAACAATCTGTGTGTTTATTTTTTCAGTGGAAAGAAATAGTCCAGAGTTGGATCACCCTAACTGTACATTAAACTGATTTACAGTAACTGCATTATGATATAGTTATATAGATTTGATGACCTGTGTCTATAATTAGTTTTTAACATTTAGCACTGTAAATTGTGAATTCTAGCTCTTGTTTGTCTTTGATCAGTTTCAGAGGGAGTGAAGCTGAATCTGGTTGTGTGTGGAAGTGACGGGACATTAAAATCCTCCGTATCAGAGCTGATCAGAAGATCAGACGAGGAGCTTCATGGGCGTCTGGTCAGTCTGGTGGAGCTTCCAGCTCTCGTTCAGCTCTCAGAGGAGGAAGTGATGCGTCAGACTCTCCGCTGTGTGTCTCTCTGTGATCCTGGAGTTCATGTTTTCGTCCTCACAGTTCCTGAAGCTTCACTCAATAATGAAGATAAAGCAGAAATGGATGAGATCCAGAGGATATTCGGCTCCAGAATCAACAAACACATCATGATCCTCATAATGCAGAATCCAGAGCATCAGACATCAGAGCTCAATGAAGAAACACAGTCGGTCATTGAGAGTTTTGGAGGACGACAACAATATTTTGATCCCACCACACAACAAGTGTCCACATTGATGGAGAACGTTGAGAAGATGGTGGGAGAAAACAGAGGAGAGTTTTTCTCCACAGAAACATTTTTGGAGGCGCAGGTGAAAAAACTGCTGCAATTTGAAGAGATGAAGAAGAAAATCGACTCACTAGAGACACATTTACTGTCACAAGGTAATGACCAGAACAATTTAAACTGAACTAGATGGGACATTTACTAAATGGACTCGTTTATGTGGTGCTCTGTATTTTACAACAGTAGAGGTGAAATTCAGAACATTCTAAAATAAAATAAAAACATTCTGACTGTTCAAAAACAAGGTCAAAGGTCAAGCTTCAGTGCTCCAAATGAAAAGTAGATTACAATAATCAAACTACTACAATCCCTTGGAATGGTGAGGCTGAAAGTTTTACTATAATGCGTTGCTTTGATCAAGACCTCTGTATTTATCCAAATGCCTTGGGCATGACCGATGTCTGTGTTGGAAATCTAAACACGACAATGTACTTGACAATGGCAAGAAATGGATTTTCCTCTGAGGAAACTTCGCTCTCATCTGTCCCCCTCGAGGGAATCAGGACAGCCATCTGTGCCCTGCGTTTCAGCACCTGCTGGAGCCCATGAGTTTGAGAGGGGTTTGAATACAGTATCTCTCGCTTGTCGGCGGCTGAATAGGGAACAAAATGCTGTGTCCCTTTGCCATGCTTCTGGTATTCCTGCACACATCTCCTTCAGACAAGAAGTGGATGGCTTATTGAACAGATACTCTCAGTCTCACCTGTAGTGACGTTATGGGCTGCTGCCTGCCAATGTCGAATGCATTGTCTTCCACTTCAGACACTGGTCACAAAACCTTTGGAAGCAAAGCACTTGAGTCGGATGTTTAGGTTCTGTTTTTTTGCTAAAAGAACATGCATTGAATGAGACAAAGTGTGGGATGTGCTTGATGTTAAAAGAGTTAAGCACACAATAGATCTCAATGCGTTACTTGCGCTGAAACACCTGAAGTGTGTGCACAGAAAGATGCCTTAGACAGCATGCGATCCTAAATTCAGTTCTCTTTAGCGCCGCATTGCAATTGAACGTTCATATACGCACTGAATTACAGCATTTTAAAATACCTGTCTTGCCGTGTATTCATGGAAACATAGTTCGTTATCTCTTAACTCTTTCCTTGCCATTGAAGGAATTTTCTAGCTTTCCGGCGAAGAAGAAGCAGAAACAAGTGAAAGCAAGCAGACTACTGCGACAGAATGCATGCAATGTTAATAATCCCTAGCATCATCTCAATTCATCCCGATCTCACAAAGTCTCGTTATAATCAATGAAGCTGACTGCACAATGAATCTTTCATAACACTGTTTGTTATAATTAGAGGACTCGCCAGCGTACAAAATTCAGCACTGAACAAAAACTCAGTTTCGAGCGGTGTGTGGATTTTATCTTAAATGCATCTGATCGCCTGGTTCTGCCCCTCTGGGAAAAACACGGATAAATTCAATGACTGTGTTGCGTTCTGTAATCTACACGGTGATGCAGGAGATCATGAGAAGCAGCTGCAGATCCTCTCTGAAATGGCCTCAGTCAATGTTGTTCTTCTTCCACAACTTCAGAGGAATGACAGAAGTGCAACAATAATCAAAAACCTGTACAGTGAGAGAAAGCCACTCATTTGTCTTCTTACTGAGGATGAATCTTCTGTAACTCAGATGACAAAAAACAAAATACAAAATTGGTCTGAAAGACAGAAATCAGTCAGATGTATCTGAAGAACTCAGAAGAGCGATAAATGATTGTCTCCTAGAATCATCTTCCACTTTCAGACTTGGAGATGTGTCCAACCACTCAGGCATCAGAGTAGATGAGGAAGATGATGATGACTGCAGGAGAGGAAGAGAAGCAGCTCAGCAGATGATGAGTTTACTGGAGAAGAAAGATCTGACAGAAATCAAAGAATCATTTCTGCCTCATCAGGGGAAACTGTGGCATCAGTGGAGTCAGAAGAACAAGGAACTGCATCGACCTCAAAGAGAACATATAGAAAGGGTAACAAGTGCGAAAAAAACAGAGATGAAGATAATCCATGAAAAACAGCATGAATGTGACATTGGCAAATTTGTGATGTAATTCATTAAAGAAATGAACTCAAATGTTAAACATGAGAAGATGTTTTTTCTCAAATGGCTCAGAATCCTCCTGGATGAACACACATCAGCTGACCTTTCTGCTCTACTCCACAAGTATGATGAAACATGGTCAGAAGTCTTAAAACTGAAAGACAGTAATAAATCTAAAGAACATAAAGCTAAACAAACAGACCTTGAGAAAATATCTGAGGATCTTCAAGCTGCAACATTTGGTTTGGAGCACATCATGAGGGAGATCGGTCAGATCTATGAATCATGTTTATCTGTGAAGAAGAACAAGAAAGGCCTGCAGTTTGACTTCTCTTCTCTCCCGAGTCTTGCCGCAGAGATGATGATCTCTGGATTTCCACTGGAGCTGATGGATGGAGATGCTGCTCATGTTCCTGTGATCTGGGTCTCTGCTGTTCTAGAAGAACTCATCCAGAAACTGGGAGACCAGAGTTGTCAGCCATGTTTGGGCTCCAGTTTGCCGTCAGTGCTGGCAGGACCACCAGAGGAGCTTTCATGCAGCTGGTCAGAGTCTCAGACGAAATGAAAACACAGATTAACGTTGACTATATTCTGGTCGTTGATACTGAGGGTCTTCGTGCTCTAGAACTGGCTGGAAGATCAACAAGACTGATCAACATCTTTGGAGAAAACCTATCTGAGATGCAGGACATTCTTCAGATTGTTGTTCAGGCCTTCATGAGGATGAAGAAGGTCAGAATGAATCCCAGCTGTGTGTTTGTGCATCAGAACGTTTCAGACATCACAGCTGGCGAGAAAAACATGGATGGAAGGAGACGACTGCAGGAGAAACTGGATGAGATGACAAAACTCGCTGCTAAAGATGAAGTCTGTGATGCAGAAAGTTTCAGTGATGTCATTAGATTTGACGTTCAGAAAGATGTGAAGTATTTTGCTCTGCTCTGGGAGGGAAGCCCACCAATGGCACCACCAAACCCAAACTACTGTGAGAATATACAAGAACTAAAGGAAACTATTATGTCTCATGCCTCAAAATCACATTGAATGATGCTGATAGACCTAAAAGATCATGTTAAAGATCTCTGGGAGGCTTTACTGAATGAACGATTCGTTTTCAGCTTCAGAAATTCTCGGGAGATTTCAGCCTACAGGAGACTGGAGACCGAATACAGCAAGTGGACCTGGAGTCTTCGCAGTGCCGTGATGGAAACTGAGAACAAACTACATAACAAAATAGACAATGAAGCGGTTGATGAGGTTGAGGAAACTGATCTTCAAAGAGAACTGAAGAAGACAAGTGAAGAAGTGAAAAAATCAATGGCAGAATTATTTGAGAGAGACAAAGATAAAGATATACTGATTCAGTGGAAAACATCATATGAAATCAAAATCAAAGAGCTTCAGGAAAACATTGTGAGAGAAACAAAGAGGAAATTAAACGAGATTCTTCAGCAGCGAGACCTGAGGAAAAAGATTGATGCTCAGAGGACACATCATGAAAACACTCTCTATGAAAATAGCAAAGAACTTGCCTTGAAACTCAAAGACAAAGCCAAAGATGAAGAAACACTGAAGAAAGAGTTTGATTTGTTTTGGGAAGAGAGTGTGAAGAAGATTATCAGAGACAATCCAATCAAAGACATTGATGTAATGAGAGATGTGAGAAAGATCCTCAGTGACATCTGTTTTTATTATTGTTTTATTAGGATCCCCATTAGCGGCCCATTTAATGGCAGCTAATCTTCCTGGGGTCCTCTTTAAAATATTCACAACATAAAATTACACAAAGCAATAACAACACAAATTACAATCACTTGTGAATCACTTAGATTCAACACAGAGACATTTCCAGTAAAGCTGGAGAAAAGTGCTGTGAAAGTGTTCCTGTAGATCACTGGGGAGAGAGCAGAGATATTTTCTCTGTGCCCAGTTATTTTGATTATGTAAAGTTAAAGAAATCCAGTGGACTTGGAGGAGTCTTTACAAATACCTTTAGATCAGTTCAAGGGATGTCTAAAGAAGATGAAGCCCAAATAAAATCATTAGTCACAGATGTTGCTCAGCAGACAGACAGAATGATTCAGTCATTTAACATCTCAAAAATGGGCTACAACATCAGTTACATCCAACAGCTCACAGGTTACATCAAGGCAAGAGTGACACAACATCAGGACGGATCAGTGAATTATGTGTTCAAGAATGAATTCTTCATGGATTTGGTTATTTCCATCTGTAAGAGATCAAAGAAGACGATCACTGATCAACACAGAAAGTTTAGAGATGCCAATGATCCTGTAACATATGTTGAGAAGAAGAGAGAAGAGTACTATAGTATTTTCCAGAAATACTGTCATGGAGCAACATAAGCTGCTAATTTAGGTGAGATCATCTGTCAGAAACTGAAAGAGCCCATTGAGCAGAGCGTCTACAAGAAGACTTCCAGAGATCTGACTGATGAAATGAAAGCAAACTGTGAATCACTGAATGGAAACAGATAAAATCTGGAGAAACACATCCTGAAGACACTGGCAGAAGAGGAGGATTTTAACAAATACATGAACTACATTCATAGACCCATAGATCAAGAGTTTCATCAGAGATGAAGTCAGTTGGTACATCACTGATAATTTCAGTGTCAGTGTCCAAGATGAAGGAGAAGATTAAACTCCTGCAGCAGAAGATCATGAAAGCTGCACATGAATCTGCTGAACATGTTGAAGAGAACAGAGGAGATGTTGGTCTGTGGTTGAAGAGTTTCACACAGAAGCTCTCAGATGAGCTGATCTTCTCTCAAAAAGACCTCAGTGGAGTCAAACATGATGATGTTGATGATTTCAAACTTCTAGAAGATGTGATAAGACATGAACTTCCTGCTATAATGACTAACATCAGCAGTAGATTCAACACAGAGACATTTCCAGTAAAGCTGGACAGTAAACTCAGGCCAGATGAGCTTCTGATTGATCACTTCTGTCGGTGCTGTTGGGTTCAGTGTCCATTCTGTAAAGCCATCTGCACCAACACCATACAAGACCATCGTGGAGATCACAGTGTTCCTTTCCACAGAGTGTGGGGAATTAATGGAACATATTACAGCTCAACACAGAATCTCTGTCCTAATATTTGCACAAATTTAGTAGCAAGTCATCAGGATTTTAATACACCACATGGAAGGTTTAAATATAGACACTACAGAACAGCAGGAGGAGATTATGCAAAGTGGAGCATCAGCCCTGATCTCTCTGAACTGAACTACTGGAAGTGGTTTGTGTGCAGATTCCAGAAAGATCTGGAAAAATACTACAGTAAAACATTTGAGGGGAGTGGTGAGATTCCAGATGAATGGAGAACATACTCAAAACATGAAGCTATTGAGAGTTTAGATAATTACATATAATGGAACAGATAAAGAATGAGACTCTTATGTCTCCTCTCAGATTCAGATCACAGATATCATCATAAAATACACCAGAAGAGAGTTAAAGACAAGATCCAGTTCCTCATACATGATCTGAACTACAAAACAACATATTTCTGAACATATGCCTAAATGATAAAGCTCAAAATGCTTGATGAATATTATAGTTTATTATTACATGGCTTGGTTGAATTCTAATGTAGAATGCGGTCTGTTAAGTATAACACACCGTTGCCATGAAAAACAGAGCGTTGCTATGGGTGCAGGATTCTAACCGTAGAGACGGAACGGACTATTTTCTTAATCAATAAAATCAATAAACTCCTTTTTAAATCAATATTTTGTGTCAAATTATTGATTTATTTGGTAGGTAGCCATGTAATAAGCAGGGATAATGTAGAGCGAGGCGGTTGTTATAGCGAATACAACCCCGACAGGCTGATTTAAGCTCTGCTTCGCGTCTGGGTCCTGATCAGCCTGTCGGGGTTGTATTCGCTATAACAACCGCCTCGCTCTACATTATCCCTTACTTACTAATCAAAACAGCTTAATCTCCATTATGAACTGAAAAAGATCTGTGATACGAATATTAATGATAGATTGTTGATTTATTATTGAAGTGCATATATGAATGTGTTTGCTAAAGCTCAGTGCTGATGATCAAACGGTTGGAGGAAAGTGTGAGGAATAAACGACAAATTAAACATCTCAGAGCCGTCGATCTGATTTATATCATAATTACTCCAGTGGAAACTACTTAACTCAATTATGTCCACATCACTGAGGACACATCATGAATTTACTGACCTTGTCCAGTGTCCTTTTACACTTGTTTAATATAGACCTTGTATTATGAAAAATTTAGTTTTGACTTGAAATGAATTGAAGTGATAAAACTGAAATGATCTATAGATGTTTCGTTCCACACATAAGAGCAAATCTGTTAACTGTGGAGACATGGCTGTGTTCTTCCTGAAAACGTTCTCTGTTATTGAATTGCTTTAGGCATTTACAGAGATATCCTCAGTCAAGTTTTCCCAGAGCACAGGGAGGAACTAGAGCTTTATCTGGCTATGACGGCAGACTTTAGTCATCGATACGAACACCACAGATCATATTCAGCTAATATTCAGCATATTCAGCATATTCATATTCAGCTCTGTTACTGGCTAAAGCTCCAGCCGCTGTCCATGGTGCTGAATCTGTAGACGCTCCATTAGATATAAGAGGCCGTCCTATCATTTCATTTAATGGTGTAATCTAGGACTTATCCTAAATGTAAATTCTCGCATGTTTGTAGTTTTTGCAAGGACCCGCACCTGAAATCGCTCTGCCCACAACACTGCAAACCTGCGACGCGAGGAAAGCCTCCATTACTCTCCAACACTCTCCAGCTTTCTTTCATCTCACCCAATGTCTATTTTGTTGATCATTTAATCACTGGACTTTCTCAAGGGCTTTCGGTCTGTGTCCTTTCTTCTCTGTCTACTCTGTAAAAAGAGATGTATTAAAAAACACACACAAAAAAACACGTGTCAGTTTTAACACATGTAGTGTGTGTGTTCAGGGACAGCACATGTTGTGTAGATTTTAACACATGTAGTGTGTGCGTTCAGGGACAGCACATGTTGTGTAGAATTTAACACACATCCTGTGTCGTTTCTTAACACATATCTGTGTTTATATAAGAACTACACATTTTGTGTTACCTGCAACTCAATTAATGTGTTATTCCTCTCACACAGAAGTGTGTTGAAACCTTTTACACACTAATGTGAGTTTTATGAGTATATGGATGATGTGCATTTATACATTTTTGCTCTTAGTTATTACAGTCTCTTTTAACTACATCATGTTATCCAGCAGTGCAGAACAATTTCATGGAATCAGCTCATGAATCTCAACAACAGTGAAAAAATCTTAATATAAACAGATCAACTCTGAACATCAAAAAACGAAAAAAAAAACTAAAGTCACAACAAAAACAACAGCAAAAAATAAAAGCAAATAATCAGAATAGTAGGAATATTCAGCTGCATAATTTATTCATGCTGGGAGTCATGGATGAGTTTTGCACTATGCTCGACCCAGCATGCATTGCGACATGAAGCTTTTGGTTTGTCATCATTGTTGAGATCCCTGTGCTGATTCTTGATCTCTGTGTGAGTCTGTTTATTACTCACCAGATTGACTTTAGTTCTGTCAGACGTCTACAGAAGTGCTTGTTGAGAATTAACAGATGTTTAAATGTTGATGTTTCATTGAGTATTTCATTTGAAGTCACCAGAATCGTGATTAGTGTCAGCTTTATTTGGGCCCTTGACTCTTTAACATTAGTTTTTCTCTGGTCACACTAACTGTGTGTTTATTTTGCACATTTGAAGCAGCAAGAATAGCCATGAGATATGAAAAATATAATCATATGATAATATTATACAGTATTGTTTATCTCAGAAAGTGTGTAATGTCTGATAGGTGTTTTTTTTTAAAGTTTTTTATGATTGTGGTTGTACAGCACAAGATCAGCAATGTTGCCGTTATCTGCACATTTGTTTTTAAAGAGACGTTGCATACAGGAACTTAAAGTTCACACACTGTAAAAAGAGATGTGTTAAAAACAACACCGAGTGTGCTGATAGTATTTTTACACATGTTGTGTAGATTTTTAACACACAATGTGTGTTAAAATGAAACTTGATAGAATAGCACTGGGTGGATTTGCACTGGTTGGTTTCTGTTTATGAAAAATAATAGGGATATTTTATTTGGTATACCATAAAAACTAATACATATAAGTAAATAAAACAATACATATAAATAAATAAATAAAATCTAAATTTATAAAACCTTAAAGATTAACAGGTGTTTTTTGGCAATTTTCTTGTCTTTTTCAAATACTGCATTTACCGATATTTCACGAGTTAGTCTGTGGATTTGCTATGATCGCAGACCTTCATGGGTTACAGAAAGTTGATGCATCCGAAAAAATGTCATATAGACTACTTGGGTTTGGAGAAAGTGGAGTAAATACTTTCCATTTATGAAAGGTACAGAATAATAACCTGGTAGTGAGACTAACTTTTTCACATTATAATTTTACTTGTTTAATTATTTATTTATTTTTTGGGATTTATTCTAGCAATCTCTATGTTTTTTTTTTTTTTTTTTTTTTTTTTTTTAATGTTGGCAGCAATTTTAGGATGCCAAATTACTTATTTTAACTTGTGTTAGTGAGAAAAGAGAGACTGTGGAGTGATACCCAAATTATAAAATGGTGTTTAACAGGCGTCACTGAGTCATTAACTTATCATTCACAAAACACAATCAAACAAACACAATTAACCTTCTTTAAAACACATGTATTACATCCATTGAACATTTCTAAAGGAAAGTAAATGAGTTAAAGTAGCTTGTTTCTTCTATTCATTTTTCACATGCTGGTTCAGTTCACACACACAAACGGCTTCTTTGTTAAACATGGGTCATCATTCCAGTTGCCATCTGTTACAAGATAGCACAAAATATGTGTTTTAATCATTCGTGTATTATGAAAAAAATAAATAATGTTTATTTAGTTTATTTAGATTTTTATGAGCATTAACAGCAGTTACTTACAGTCAAAGTTCATCTCAAGGCAGTGCTCTCCATTATGGTTATCGGGCTCTCCAGGTGACCATATTTGAAAGTTCATTTCGGTTCCATCACTCCAGAGCCAAACTCCCTCCTGTGAACAGAAGAGAAAAAAGACATTGTGTTTATGTCCACATCTCACATTGCTTAATTTAATCTTTATTCATCTAAAAGATTATTTCGCAGGAGCATTAACCCCGTCTCCACTTTAAAAATGAAACAGAAATTAACAGAAATTATTTCACAAACAGGGTATCAGTGAAGAATATGTGAAGAATTTAAGACAGGGCTAAATTGCTCAATTATCAGCCATTCTATTTCACATCAAGTTTCACAATAGAAACACTCAAGTATGACATCATCATGGTGAATGGTGTCTTTTTTTAGGTCCTCAGAATAGTTAGTTTAGGGCATTGGCAACCATGAGATGGGCACCTATCTTTATGCATTTTGAAAAATGTTTTTAATGTAAATGTAACTGTAAATGCCCAGTAGCACAAAAAGCATGATAAAAAATAAAAAAAAAATAAAAAAATGCATACATGAACAGCATCATGGCCTCCGATCCAGGCACGAGTTGAGACCTGAGTTTCGTATCTAATCAGGTTCTGTATAAACATGTACTCCTCATGGCTGTGCACAGAAGCAAGGTTCCCATCAAACTGCAAACAGAATTTCTGAAGAGGCAGAGACATGAACAAACACCACTATTTATAATTAAATTAAGTAGAAAAAAGTGTTATTTTGAATTAATTTTCCAAAATCTGTGACATGCCATCAAATGTATTATTGAACACATGAAGTCTAAAATCTGCCTTTTGAGACGGGACTACTTTTGTAGAAAAGGTTCTGGTTATACTGTATATATAGATTAGATATAACTAATGTAGTTTTTAAGTGATCCTAACACACTACTCTCATGATAACATGAAATGTGTTGTGTCTGTATTTTCCTAGAGCTCCATTGTAATTTATTTACTGTTAACTTTTTTTTTTTTTTTAAACTGAGGAACAAGTTGAAATTATGTTCCTGCGATAATTGACAGGTGTCACAGATGTTTCCAGAGCTTAAGTTGTATTTAACCAAGAAAATACTGAAGCTGAATGTATCATACCTCTGCATCAATCCACATTTGAGCGTTATTGAAAAACCTGAAGCATCTGCAGCCAAAGGCAGTCCATCCTGCCCAACAGGCTGTTAAAGGGAAGTCTTGTGTGTTATTATTATTTTTTTTATTTTTTTTTACCATTTCATGTAATTAAATTATTAACTTTCATTTAAAGGTACAGTATGTAACTTAGATACATATGACAGTTTATCTGTTCAATAAAACACCTTACTTACCATTCGAGTAATAAAAACACCATCATCTCTGTATCGATTTTACAACATTTCAAATCCCTCAGTTCCCTTTCAAGGGAACTCGCGTTGCGTCACCTTGCCATATCTCCTTCATGCCTGTCAGCACGACTTCAGACTCTACGAAGCTTTCATTTTCTGTTTCGGGCTGGCTTTTATAGTTTCCTGGTACGTGACGTCACCCGCCTCTGACGTTCCGCCACACCATTGGACTGATTTTACATGTGCTTCAAGACGTCATCACGCAAAGCGTTCCCCATAGCGTCAGTTTCGACGCAACGCTCGTTCCCTCTTCAGGGAACCGAGGTTACAGTCGTAACCGAGGCGTTCTCTCAATCTCTGAAAATCAGAGCCGATGTTGATTTTTGTTTTTTTTATGATAGGTCTCGTTCTCTTTTCTCCAGCAGACTCTCCTCTGATCGCCATTTGTTTAAAACAGGTGATACTCCGGAGGTTGGAGATTTATCTGCTCCATATCAATAACTGCCACTAACTAACCACTGACTAACCTCTGCCACTAACTAACCACTAACTAACCACTGACTAACCTCTGCCACTAACTAACCACTACCCAACATCTAACAGTAACTAACCACTAACTAACCTCTGCCACTAATTAACCACTTACTAACATCTGCCACTAACTAACCACTACCTAACCTCTGCCACTAATTAACCACTTACTAACCTCTGCCACTAACTAACCACTTACTAACCTCTGCCACTAACTAACCACTACCTAACTTCTGCCACTAATTAACCACTTACTAAACTCTGCCACTAACTAACCACTACCTAACGTCTGCCAGTAACTAACCACTTACTAACCTCTGCCACCAAGTAACCACTACCTAACCTCTGCCACTAATTAACCACTAACTAACCTCTGCCACTAACTAACCACTACCTAAATTCGGCCACTTTCTAACCTCTGCCACTAACTAACCACTACCTAATGTCTGCCAGTAACTAACCACTTACTAACCTCTGCCACTAACTAACCACTACCCAACGTCTGCCAGTAACTAACCACTTACTAACCTCTGCCACCAACTAACCACTACCTAAATTCGGCCACTTTCTAACCTCTGCCACTAACTAACCACTACCTAACCTCTGCCACTAACATCTGCCACTAACTAACTAACCACTACCTAACCTCTGCCACTAACTAACCACTACCTAACTTCTGCCAGTAACTAACCACTTACTAACCTCTGCCACCAACTAACCACTACCTAACCTCTGCCACTAATTAACTACTAACTAACCTCTGCCACTAACTAACCATTACCTAACCTCTGCCACTAATTAACCACTAACTAACCAATTACATAACTTCTGCCACTTACTAACCTCTGCCACTAACTAACCACTACCTAACGTCTGCCAGTAACTAACCACTTACTAACCTCTGCCACTAACTAACCACTACCTAACTTCTGCCACTAACTAACCTCGGCCACTAATTGACAACTTACTAACCTCTGCCACTAACTAACCACTACCTAACGTCTGCCAGTAACTAACCACTAACTAACCTCTGCCACTAACTAACCACTACCTAACTTCTGCCACTAACTAACCTCAGCCACTAATTGACAACTTGCTAACCTCTGCCACTAACTAACCACTACCTAACCTCTGCCACTAACTAACCACTACCTAACCTCTGCCAGTAACTAACCACTTACTAACCTCTGCCACCAACTAACCACTACCTAACCTCTGCCACTAATTAACTACTAACTAACCTCTGCCACTAACTAACCATTACCTAACCTCTGCCAGTAACTAACCACTACCTGACTTCTGCCACTTACTAACCTCTGCCACTAACTAACCACTACCTAACGTCTGCCAGTAACTAACCACTACCCAACGTCTGCCAGTAACTAACCACTAACTAACCTCTGCCAGTAACTAACCACTACCTAACTTCTGCCACTAACTAACCTCGGCAACTAATTGACAACTTACTAACCTCTGCCACTAACTAACCATTACCTAACCTCTGCCACTAACTAACCACTACCTAACGTCTGCCAGTAACTAACCACTAACTAACATCTGCCACTAACTAACCATTACCTAACCTCTGCCACTAATTAACCACTAACTAGCCTCTGCCACTAACTAACCATTACCTAACCTCTGCCACTAACTAACCTCTGCCTCTAACCACTACCTAACTTCTGCCACTTACTAACCTCTGCCACTAACTAACCACTACCTAACCTCTGCCACTAATTAACGACTTACTAACCTCTGCCACTAACTAAACACTACCTAACTTCAGCCACTAACTAACCTCTGCCACTAACTCTGCCACTAACTAACCTCTTACTAATCTATGCCACTAACTAACCTCTGCCACTAACTAACCTATGCCACTAACTAACCACTACCAAACCTCTGCCACCAATTAACCACTTACTAACCTCTTCCACTAATTAACCACTACCTAACTTTTGCCACTAACTAACCACTAACTAACCTCTGCCACCACTAACTAACCTCTGCCACTAATTAACCACTACCTAACCTCTGCCACTAACTCTTTAGAGGTCTTTAGAATCGCGTAGAAAGACAGTATGTCACGTTATAAAAAGGCCCTAAAAGCGGCCAGGGCTGAGCACCTCCGCAAACTAATAGAAAACAACCAAAACATTATTAGAAAAAGTGCAATCCGCTCAACTGGGCTCTTTCTTGCAACAAAATGATATCTATGAAAAGTTTCAGTCTGGATTCAGACCGCATCATAGCACTGAAACTGTGCTCGTTAAAATCACAAATTATTTACTTTTAGCTTCTGACCAAGGCTGCATCTCAATACTAGTTTTACTTGATCTTAGTGCTGCGTTCGATACTATAGATCATACATTACTCTTAGATCGACTACAAAATTATACTGGTGTTCAAGGACAAGCACTAAGCTGGTTCAAATCATACCTATTTGACCGCTACCATTTTGTCTATTTAAATGGAGAAAAATCGATCATAACTCCAGTAAACTATGGAGTGCCGCAGGGATCTGTATTAGGCCCTCTGTTATTTTCAATATATATGATGCCACTTGGAAATATTATAAGGAAACATGGAATTAGTTTCCATTGTTATGCTGATGACACTCAAATATATATTTCATCACGGCCGGATGAAAACGCTAAATTTTCCAAATTGACAGAGTGTGTTAAAGATATAAAAGATTGGATGACGCGTAATTTTCTTTTATTAAATCCAGACAAGACAGAGGTAATACTTATCGGTTCAAAAAATCGCCCACAAAACCTCGCACAATACAACTTTAACATCATAGGATGTCCTGTTACTTTATCCTCTACAGTAAAAGACCTGGGTGTTACACTCGATTGCAACCTGTCTTTTAAAAATCATATTTCATATGTTACAAAAACAGCCTTTTTCCACCTTAGAAACATTGCTAAGCTACGTAACATGCTATCAGTTCCCTATCGTTCGGTCACTACGACGTACGTCGTGGTGAACGACGAATAGGAATCTCGCTAGAGAGGCCAATCTACTTCGAGTGAAACTAAACGGGCCAATGCATATTGGCGTGCAATCATTTGCATCAGCTGTGCAGCCTCGCAGCGCGGGTATTTAACGAGCAGCTGGTGCGATTGCACTTCAGCTTTTTGCTTCGGAGCCGAGCGTTTCGATGCTGTTTAATCTAGTGATCAAACAACGAGCAAGCTCTTCAAGATGATCTCTCGTGTCTGGTGCGGGCGATACAGCGCAGCAGCGGGGTCGACTTTCTTTTTCTCTCTTTTGTTTTTGTGTTACTGAGCAAAACAAAAAAGCTGTTTTCACAGCTGGTAACGGTGCGCCAAGAGCGCTGAATAGCCGTTCTTATGGCTGGTAAAGACCGCCGTGAAGGGAGACAGCGCACGGCAGGTTGCATTCCTGTCTGTGTCCGCTGCGACCGTTCCCCTGCGTGCTTCAGTACCAAAGAGAGTATTTCCCTGAAAGAGCTTACATGGGTGTGAGTTGCGTCTTTCTAAAGATGACATTCCACCCGTGTGTTTCTGGTTGCGGTCGTTTCCTGTCCTCACTGACGGCCACGATCACTGTCTCGCATGCCTGGGAAACATGTGAGACTGTGTTTGTGGGTGGTTCATGTTCTCGCACGGGAACATGACCACGTCGACACGCCGGTCAACTCTTCTTTCTCCGGAAAGTTTGAGTCCCCTCTGTTGTTGGCCAGCCGCTGCTTGTGTGTAAAAGCACAGCTGCAGGTCTGCTCGACACTCTGGGGGACCGTGGAGATCGGCGAGAGCTTCCGCGGGGAAAACCCGATGGATCTCTCGCTCCTCAGCGTGTCGTGTGCCGCCGAGCTGCCGGGCTGCAGCGTGGGTTGTCACGGCAACCCAGCGCTCGCTCGGCGCTCTATAGGTGCGCGGTCTCCTTGTCTATTCTCCGTTGTAGCGCCCTCCCTGGTGGCCACCAGGAGAGGTCTACTTCAGTAGAATGGCTTGGGTGATCTGAGAGCTGAGGGCTTCTCCTTCGGGGAACCAACCCCCTAGGGCCCCTCCCTCTCTAGCGCATCACAAGTTGTGCAGCTTCTGGATGGGATTGCTGGTCCTTCAAAATTGGAGGAACCTTGCGTTTCATTCAGGGCTCCAGCTGAGGGCAGATGTCGATTGCTGCATCGGAGAGAGGGCCTGTTTTGTTCTGGAAATGAGGGTATGCTGAGTTCCCACTGTAATAGTGTGTGTGCTTATGCTGAATCAGATTCAGAACTGACAGCCATGCTTTCCCGGGTCTTTCTCGGATGTGCATTGAAAACTTAGGAGTATGGAGCTATATTGGTGCCAAAATATGGAACGCCAAAAGTGCCAAATTCTGCATAAGTTTTCACCTCTCTCGCTACCCTCGATGGTGGGGTGGCTGTGCCTCTGGCGAGCCACCTCTGCCCTGCATGCGAGGCCAAGGCACTCTTATTGCACGAGGGTAGTTCTAAGCCGGAGTTGAGCTGCGCTTGTCGACTGACCGTGTTCAAGTCACAGCGCAGGCCCTCGGCCAGACGATGTCCACCTTGGTGGTCCAGAAATGCCCCTGGCTGTCCTTGCAGAGGTGCGAGACGTCGTCAAAGTACGCTTTCTCGATGCTCCCATCTCACAAGGTGGCCTTTTCGGCGACACTGTTGAGAATTGGCCCAGCAGTTCTCCGCAGTTAGCAGCAGACTGAAGCGCTTTCCCCGACGTACCACCAGAGTGCCTCGTGGGCCGCCCCTCAATCTACTCGTCGCCAAGGGTGTCATCCCCTGCAAAAAAAAAAAAAAAAAAAACACTCCGGCACAGCCTGCTCTACTGTGTCCGCTGCAGGAGGATGACACCGCCCGTCTCAGCCACTGTTTAAGTGGTCGGTGAAACAATCACCCCTGAGATGGGTGACCCGGAGATGGGTGGAGCTGCTTTCACCCGGTGAGGGCCGGGGAACGAATCTTTTGAGTGTTCCACCACTGGAGTCACAGTGGTACCTAAATTCCAAAAAAAAAATAAAAAAAAGAGCAGTTCTTCCATCCCTGGGTCTGAAAAGGGCCAGGAGAGCAGTGGGAGGAGAGAATCCTCACCACTCTCATCCGCCTCTTCTATCGCCAGCAGGCAACAGTGTGCGGTTCGAGAACGCAACCAAGCCACCTCCTGTACCTCCTGCCTCGTGGAACCGGGTAAGTGTTGCACGACACACTCAGACTCCGCTACGGGCCGCCTCCCAGAGAGAGCCTCCCAAGCCGAGCCCCTGTGTTCCACCTCGCTGCCCCACTCCGGGTACGCCTACGGTCCCTTTGGTCCCGCTTGTACGGTCTCTGCGAGCCTGGCTAGTGCTCCCCAGTCCGTCTCGCTGGCTCATTCGGACCATCAGGCTCGGCTATGCGATTCAGTTCGCCCGGCGTCCCCGCAAGTTTCGGGCCATCCACTCCACTACAGTGAGAGCAGCCGATGCCCATGTCTTGTGCGCGGAGATCGCAGTCCTACTGGCGAAGGACGTGATAGAGCCGGTCCCTCCAGCCGATATGAGGTCAGGGCACTACAGTCCCTACTTCATTGTACCCAAGAAAGGTGGTGGGTTACGACCGATCTTGGACCTGCTAGTTTTGAATCGGAGCCTTCAAAAGCTACCGTTCAAAATGCTCACGCAGAAACGCATTTTCGAATGCACCCGTCCCCGAGATTGGTTTGCAGCGATTCTTCCCCAACACAGGCCGTTCTGTGCTTGCGTTCGAGGGTCGAGCATATCAGTACAAGGTCCTGCCCTTCGGCCTGTCCCTGTCTACCCGTGTCTTCACGAAAGTCACAGAGGGGGCCCTTGTTCCCATGAGAGAACAGGGCGTTCGCATCCTCAACTGTCTCGACGACTGGCTCATACTGGCACACTCTCGAGATCAGTTATGCGAACACAGGGACCTCGTGCTCAGGCACCTCAGCCAGCTGGGCCTTCAGGTCAACCGGGAAAAGAGCAAACTCGCCCCCGTGCAGAGGATCTCTTTTCTCGGTATGGAGTTGGATTCGGTCACTCAGACAGAGCGCCTCACAGAGCAGCGCGCTCAGTTGGTGTTGAACTGCTTGAACACATTCAAAGGCAGGACGGCGGTCCCACTGAAATTCTTTCAGAGGCTCCTGGGGCATATGGCAGCAGCGGTTACCCCGCTTGGACTGCTCCATATGAGACCGCTTCAGCACTGGCTTTTCGGCCGAGTCCCGAGATGGGCGTGGCATCACGGCACTCACAGGGTGACAATCACACCGGAGTGCCGCCAGTCCTTCAGTCCGTGGTCAGACCCCTCGTTCCTTCGGGCAGGAGTCCCCTTGGAACAGGTGTCCAGGCATGCTGTGGTTTCACAGATGCCTCTCCCACCGGCTGGGGTGCCACGTAAAACGGGCATGCAGTGTCAGGGGTGCGGACGGACCCCCAACTGCATTGGCACATCAACTGCCTTGACTTGCTTGCAGCACGTCTCACTCTGAGCCGCTTAAAAAAGCCGCTTCAGGGCAGAGACGTGCTGGTCCGTACGGACAACACTGTGACCGTTGCGTACATCAACCGACAAGGTTGTCTACGCTCCCGTCTCATGTCGCAACTCGCCCGCCATCTCCTCCTCTGGAGTCAGAAGCATCTGAGGTCGCTTCTAGCCATGTATGTCCCCGGTGTGCTCAACCGTGTGGCCGACGAGCTATCACGAGCTGTGCTTCGGGAGAATGGCGACTCCACCCCCAGGTGGTTCAGCTGATTTGGAGAGAGTTCGGGGAGGCTCAGGTAGACCTGTTTGCCTCCTCAGACACCTCCCACTGCCAGCTGTTTCAGGGAACACTCGGCACGGTTGCACTGGCTCACAGCTGGCCCCGGGGCCTTCGCAAAAATGCGTTTTCCCCAGTGAGCCTACTTGCACAGACTCCGTGCAAAGTCAGGGAGGACGAGGAGCAGGTCTTTCTGGTGGCTCCCTATTGGCCCACCCGGACTTGGTTCCCAGAACTCATGCTCCTCGTAACAGTCCCTCCCTAGCCCATTCCTCTGAGGAAGGATCTTCTGACTCAGAGACGGGGCACCCTATGGCACCCGCGTCTGGACCTCTGGAAACTCCATGTCTGGTCCCTGGTGGGACGCGGAGGTTCTAGGTGACTTACCCTCAGAGGTACTTAACACCATCACTTCTGCGCGAGCGCCGTCTTCGAGACGTGCGTACGCCTTGAAGTGGAACCTGTTCGTCGAGTGGTGTTCCTCTCACCTCTCACAGAGAGGACCCCCGAAGATGTTCGATAGGGTCAGTGCTTTCCTTCTTGCAGCAAGGGTTGGAGCGAAGGCTGTTTCCCTCCACCCTCAAAGTACACGCTGCCGCTATTTCAGCTTATCATGACCACATAGATGGCAAAACAGTTGGAAAGCACGACCTGGTCGTCAGGTTCCTTAGGGGGGCGAGACGATTAAATCCTCCTCGTCCCCCCTCCATACCCTCTTGGGACCTTTCCCTAGTGCTCCGAGCACTCCAGGATGCTCCCTTTGAGCCTTTGCAGTCAGCAGACTTAAAGCTTCTCTCCTTGAAGACTTTGCTGCTGATTGCACTGACCTCGATCAAGAGGGTAGGGGACCTGCAAGCATTTTTGGTCGACGAATCGTGCCTAGAGTTCGGGCCGGGTGACAACCATGTTGTACTGAGACCCCGGCCTGGCTATGTGCCCAAGGTTCCTACCACTCCCTTTAGAGATCAGGTAGTGAACCTGCAAGCGCTGCCCCTGGAGGAGGCAGACCCAGCCCTGGCTTTGCTCTGTCCCGTTCGCGCTCTGCGTATGTATGTGGACAGAACTCAAGGCGTCAGGACCTCAGACCAGCTCTTTGTCTGTTACGGAGGCCAGCAGAAAGGGAAGGCTGTCTCCAAGCAGAGGATGGCCCACTGGATAGTGGATGCCATCGCCTTGGCTTACCAAGCTCAAGGCGTGCCCTGCCCGCTCAGGTTGCATGCACACTCCACGAGAGGCGTTGCATCCTCCTGGGCGCTGGCACGTGGCGCCTCGCTAACAGATATCTGTAGAGCTGCTGGCTGGGCGACACCTAACACGTTCGCTAGATACTATAGCCTACGTGTAGAGCCCGTGTCCTCCCATGTTCTCACCCTAAAGGGGTAGAAGCACTGTGAGTACCGGCTCTGTCGGCTTGCTGCACCCTACTGTGCACCCTTATTGCTCCAGAGTCAAAGCCTGTCGAGTCCTCCAAACACCCTCGGCCCGGACGTGGCGGAGCGTCCGGTGCCAGGCCTTTATCCGCTGAATCCTTGAGAACCGGGTCTAGGCTGGGTCCCATATGTGTGACCCTACGGGGATCCCATATGTGTATATCTTCCACGGCTGCTCCTAAACGGAAGCCCGTGACTTCCCTTGGGCTAAGTCACCCACTATTCATATGCAGTACAACCCTTGGGTTAGTCCATATGTTTATTCCCACATAACTCTTCTTAAGATTGTGGCTCCCGCAGCGTTCCCCTCCCTCAGTTCGGGCACGCTTTCCCAGTGTTATCCAATAATCTCACTGTATGGGTTATCACGGAACAACAGTGAAGGATACTCTCGGTGTAAGCCCTCTCCTATCGTCCTTCCAGGCAAGAAGGTGTAGAGGCTTGCTCAGGGCGCTGGATGGGGTGCAGCAGCTATGGCACTTTGGTAGGGATTCCTATTCGTCGTTCACCACGACGTACGTCGTAGTGACCGAACGATAGGGAACGTCTCGGTTACATATGGTAACCCTCGTTCCCTGAGGGAGGGAACGGAGACGTACGTCCCGTCGCCACATCTGCTGCGACCCGCCGGGGCAGCCAGCTCACCGGCTCGGCTCCTCAGCAAAAAACTGAAGTGCAATCGCACCAGCTGCTCGTTAAATACCCGCGCTGCGAGGCTGCACAGCTGATGCAAATGATTGCACGCCAATATGCATTGGCCCGTTTAGTTTCACTCGAAGTAGATTGGCCTCTCTAGCGAGATTCCTATTCGTCGTTCACCACGACGTACGTCTCCGTTCCCTCCCTCAGGGAACGAGGGTTACCATATGTAACCGAGACGTTTCTGATGCAGAAAAGTTAGTTCATGCATTCATGACCTCGAGACTGGATTACTGTAATGCTTTATTAGCTGGTTGTCCTGCATCCTCAATAAACAAGCTACAGTTAGTCCAAAATGCCGCCGCTAGAGTTCTTACGAGATCAAGAAAATATGATCATATAACACCGATTTTATCATCACTGCATTGGTTACCTATAAAGCTCCGTATTAATGATAAGATATTGCTACTGACTTATAAAGCCCTAAACGGCTTAGCTCCAGTCTATTTAACGGATCTTCTATCGCCCTATAATCTATCGCGCTCTTTAAGATCACTAAATTCAAGGCTTTTGGTCATACCTAGGATATCCAGAACCACCAAAGGAGGGAGAGCATTTTCACATTTGGGTCCAAAACTCTGGAATAGTCTTCCTGATACTGTTCGTTGCTCAGACTCGCTCTCCCAGTTTAAAACTAGATTAAAGTCGCATCTCTTCAGCCAGGCATTCATATAATCCTACAGTTCAAACTACAATCCGGCCTCTAGCTCATAAATGCCAGAGGAGAACTGGCCCCCGACTGAGCCTGGGTTCTCCCAAGGTTTTTTTTTCTCCATTAGGTCACCTGATGGAGTTTTAGGACACCATTAGGTCACTTGATGGAGTTTTTCGGTTCCTTGCCACTGTTGCCTTTGGCTTGCTCAGTTGGGGATATTTAATTTAATTTTATCAATCAATAAATTCCTCTTGAAACAAACTTTGTTGTATTATTTTAATTTAATACTGTGAAGCTGCTTTGATACAATCTGTATTGTGAAAAGCGCTATACAAATAAACTTGACTTGACTTGACTAACTAACCACTAACTAACCTCTACCACTAATTAACCACTACCTAACTTCTGCCACTAACTAACTAACCTCTGCCACTAACTAACCACTAACTAACCTTTGCCAGCACTAACTAACCTCTGCCACTAATTAACCACTACCTAACTTCTGCCACTAACTAACCTCTGCCACTAACTAACCACTAACTAACCTCTGCCACTAACTAACCTCTGCCACTAATTAACCATTACCTAACTTCTGCCACTAACTAACCACTAACTAACATCTGCCACTAACTTACCTAACATCATGATGTGAAGAGAAAGACATTTTGCTCTCTTCCTAGTCACTAATAAGTAATTTTACATTAAAGCTACAATATGTAAAATTTTTGTAATAAAATATCCAAAAATCCCTTGCACAGTGTGATATATTTCCTACAGTTGTGTACTTACAATATCCCAAAAGTTCCCAAAGATTTTTAATTTCAGAGAAATTCCAATTTTAAATAATGGCTCATCCCTGTTCACTCGTCGCCTGTCAATGACATATCCGCGTTATCCCTGGTTTCCGCTCGTACTGCCATAGTAACCATGGCGACAGACGTGGACAACTGCATTACGTCTAGCACACGCTCACGCTGTTGTTGTTTCGTTCAAACATTATGGACCATGGCAAGCAGACTTTGGGACTAAAGGAGAACAAAACGAGGATCAATATCAGCATGGCGTTTTCGAGATGCTCTGCTTCATACCTCAGTCATGTTAAAAACATCAATGCATTCACTCATCCATAACCATTATTTCCCATAAACATTATTAGATACTTCGGCATGACGGCAAGTTCCATGATTCCGCTTATCAGTGTGTCATAAATCTACGCCTTTGTTATTGTAAGAGGTTATTTTCTGCCCCTAGCGGCGAAAAAATATATATTGTAGCTTTAATTATGCAAACCTGTTTTTCAGTAAACTTTTCTTGCTTCCAAGATGCTCTATATAACATTTTTAAAGCATGCTGGAGAACATGATCATCAGGTATTAGACACACTTGAGAAATTCAAAGGTTTTGGACTTTTGGACTGTACTATACATACACATTGACAAGAGAAGTAGAAGACTAGAGAAACCTTACCGCCACAACGTTTCTTTCCAACAGGATACGTTTCCTCTAAAAAAGATAGAAATACTACATTATTAAAACAGAACTGCTAGTAGCAGCAGCAGTAGTAGTTGTACTGCTATAGTATTACTACTACTACTACTACTACTACTACTACCAATAATAATAATAATAAACTACGGATTAAAACATGCATTTGTTGATGTTTTTTATTGTCAAAAGTAATAACATAAATACATTCATATTAATCAATAACTTTAGCTGATATAGTGATATAATCATTGTTGTTTTATTGTCTAAATGTTATCATAATAATTAAGAAACAAACTCAGGTTTACTTTAGAGCACATACTCTATTAGATAGTTCATGTTAAAATAACAGTTATGATATTAAGCGTGGTATAATGGTCTTACCTGAAGCAGTCAAAGCTACGAGAAGACAGAGAGACAGGTAGACAGTCCAGACCGCCATTGTTTCTCAAAGAATATTGAAACAGAAATATACAGAATTAATTATTACAAAGGTTAAATGGTTCAATTGTGTATTTTCATGACACAAACCAGTTCAGTAGATCAATGTGAATGTCTGGATATTGTGTTGTGCAGGGTTATCTTTATATACTGGAGGAGAGTTAGTTTATCATCACCTGCTCATGTTCTCACATCCTGTTCAAACATTTTTTCTTTAGTTTGTACTTGACCCACTTCTACACAGCAAAATCTCTCGTGTAAAATCAACACTGCTCAGGGCACATGTGGTCCCACTTTACAGAGTGTTAAAGTAACACTGAAGCAGTGTTCAAGTTGATGAGATAATTAAGTGATTAATTAAGTGATGACTGATCATTAGTAGTGACACCTGATGTTAACAAGCAGAATCACTGAAGGACAGAGGAACAACAAGAACAGAAAAAAGAGAAACACAAGAACAACCACTGACTTCAGACACAGCCTTATGCCGAGTTCACACTGAACGATATTGGCCCCGATTTTCGCTCGCCAACAGGTTTTGTGAGATCACCGACAAATGCCCGAAATCAAAATGCCTGGCAAATCGGTGCTCGTTCACGTGAGTGACAATCACGCAGTGTGAATTATCAGACACAATCTGAGAGAATCACAGACGAGTCGCAGACGGCCGTGAGATATTTGACATGGTAACTATCTGAACCTGTCGGCGATTCACAATCCTGCTGTGTGAATGTGTTCTGACTGAAAACTACATCAGCGAAGACCGACAGCCAATGAGAGAGCGAGATACAGGACAGCGGGATGTTCGGGGAGGAGTTATAGACCAGAATATCAGCATTTTAAGAGATATATTTACAATCATATCAAACAGAATTAAAGCACAGAACATTTGCTTGACCAGCAGCAACAGCAGCACAATGCAGAATTATTTATATACCCCCAACTCTCTTTGCAGAAACACAATCCTTACTCTCGTCTCCCAGAACATGTCCTCTTGCATAATCTGTTTGGGTTTTTTTCTCCTTTTCGCTGCAAATCAGCACACAGAGAATCGCAATTTTCTTGCGGGCTATCATTTTTAATAACAGTTTACGTCTCATGCACGCGTGATCTTGCGTTATTTCCTTATCACTTCTCATGTGTGTTTGGTTGTGAAATGTAGTTTGCGGACCAGACAGAAGTTGTTGGCAATTCTTTCTTTTGTAAAGTCATGCAGTGGTAAACCTCCTGTCGCAGATCCATCATGCAGTGTGAACACACACACCAACAATTGAATGCTACCCCAGAGAGTCATGCAGTGTGAAAAGAAAATTGACCCGACTATTTTGAAAATCAAGCAGTGTGAACTCGGCATAAGACGAAATCTACTGAAGATAAAAGAAGACATTAAATCTGTGAAGATCTCAGCAGAAGAGGATTAAACAACTCCACAAACAACATTACCAGCTTCACTTACTAACCAGACTGACTTTATTTCTGTCAGACGTCTACAGAAGATCTTATTGAGAATCAACAGAGGTTTAGATGTTGATGATTTATTGAAAATGTTTGGTCGCCATTATTATGATCAGTGTTTCTGTAACGTTCACCAGCTGGAGTGTCCTTGAGAGCCACCAGAGGGCACTTCACACCTGACTATTATCACTCTCACAAACTACATTTCCCATAACTCACTACCCGGAGTCATCATCACTGATTGCATTCACCTATGTCTCATCACCCTGTTAGTCTCAGCCTATTTATACCATGTTCACCCCTTCACTCACTGCAGATTTTTGTATTTTGTTGCACTGCATTTCCGAGCATTTTCCCTGGTTTCATGTCTCTTGGTTTTTGGATTGTTTGGCTGTTCCGTGGATTACTCGTTTGCCTCTGACCCCTGTTTGTTTGTTTGTTTGTTTGTTTGGACGGCCTACCTGTGTTTTGACCTATTGCCTGTATATTAGATTATGTGTCTGGGTTGCCCCTTAATTAAAGCTGCATTTGGATCTCAACCTTCGTGTCTTGGAGCAGTTCGTAACAGTTTCTTTGGGCAGTTTGACTCTTGGCTTTTTATGTAAGTTTGTGGTGTTTGTAATAGTTTTTTTTTGTTTTTTGTTTTTTAACCAAACACATATTTTGTTTTAAAGAAAGCCAGAAACAAAAATGATCAGGCGATATGGTTGTGTACTTTATCAAACAATTATTATGATGTGAATTAATGCTGTTTTTTTTTTTTTTGTGTGTGTTTGTGTGTGTGTGTGTGTTCTTGGTATGTATACAGAATAGATGAATATATATCATTCATCTATTCAGTAGTGTAATTGTGTAATTGCATCAGTGCATGTTTAATGTTAATGCTGGAGAACATGATCATCAGGTTTTACACAAACTTCTGGAGTTCAAGCACTTTGAGTGCTGATGTCATTGCATTAAAAGTGGGAAAACCCATATGAATTCTGAGATTCATGTTGATTTTTCAAAAAAAAAATTCAGTCGTATGTGGATAATATAATTTGCATTGAAAATGTTGTATTTGTAATGTAATGAGAAATAATACAATTACTTTTTAATCAAATCAACACAACTGTTAATTTTAAGGTAAGACAATATAGGCAAACAGGTTTTTTTCATGCACCTGTCAACTTTGAGATTTTGCACTTTTTGGTGACTGGTGAAAAGAAAACATCCAAAATATTTTTTATAGCACTTTATCTATTTGCATCTGTATATTTCAATTACTGTCCATATTTTTAAAGACTGTTTTCTCCTACACTGAGCCAGAAATCTCCGCTTCAGCAGCTTTACATACACCAAACTTTACAGTTTTATTCATATCTATATTTTAAAGACTTTTACAGAGGAGTTTGTTCATATATAATTATACAACATTTAATTTAAAAAAAAATGTTTTAAAAAAATTCTGGTTATTGATAGTATTTTTTTATTTAGGGAGTGATAAAAAGAGATCTGCACCAAAATCTGCTTTGTAAAAACCAAACTGAAAAGGAATTTTGAACTTGACTTTATCCAATGTTCAGATTTGAACATTGAGGGGGAAGGGGAAAAGGAGGGAGAAGCACAAGAAGGAGACTGTCCTCCTCCAAAAAAAAAAAAAACCCCATTGGTATTACACGTATTACGACCTATAGTTACGTTTTAAAATGAAGTGCCCTCTAGCAGTCTTATAAATAACAACAGTCTCATTTATCGGGTGTGTCATCATCAAATGACCTTTACCGTTACCAATAAAAAATGTGTTGAGAGGAAGGAGTGACCCTTCATATATAAACTAGTAGTATGACAAATATTACCATGATGTGCAATTACTTTACACAATCACAACAATACATTTGAAGTCGAAAAGTGCTTAATTGTCCTTAAAATAATGTCACAATGGAATAAACAACCTGAATGGTTCTAAAAAGAGTTTCTGCTTACAAAGAAAAATGTTTGATTTCATTTTGAGTAGTGTTAGAAATTCTTGTATGATAGTCTCAGCATGCACAATCTTATTGGTTAACTCTGTGATACTCCCCTCATATTCTTACCCAAGTACCTCAATAAGATACAGATTGAGTTATAAAAATAGCATTCCTCAACCACATAAGGCCTTGAGGAGGAATCAGAAAGAGTTGTGAAGATATAGTGTTAGATAAAACTGCATATCAGAACAAAGTCAACAATCACAGAGACTGTGCTGGTGAAAGTATTGAATGACATATTTTTGGCACTGGACAATGGTGAAAATGCTCTTCTGATATTACTCGACCTCAGCGCAGCCTTCGATATAGTGGATCATGATATATTGATTGACCGTCTGGAACACTGGGTTGGTCTTAAGGGAAATGTGCTTGAGTGGTTCAAATCATATCTCTCTGGTATGGCTTGCTCTGTCAGCACAGGGGAAGGAGGTTCATCCAGATCGCTTCTTCTTTGGGGGGCAGGGGGGACCTCAAGGCTTGATTCTTGCTCCAATATTATTCTATCTTTACATGTTGCCTTTAGGATCCATCTTCTATATATGAAATGAGATGATCAATGCAGAGCAGAGAAGAACACCAGTTCTACCAGAAAGACTCGGGAGAATTATTTCAATAAACCGTACATTTATTGACAGCTCAGCAAGCTGATAATCTACAAAGTCATTTGGCGTAGGCCCTGTCCGTAGTGCATAATCCGAGAGTATCGGATCTGCAATTCCTGCCTAAAGATGAAGGCAGGGGCGCAGCAGACCCCCCGGGAGGTATGGACAGGACCATCCTGGTGGTGGTGGGGAGGATGGGGGTAATCGTCGCTTCAGTATCTGCGAACTCAAACATGTGTAAGTACCGAGCTTTTATACATGAGCATGAGAATATGATTGGATAGAAGTGAAGGCAATAGGTGACGTAGTAATTGAGTCTTCCCGGCAGAACTTATGCTAAAGCTTTCATTTCTACCAGAAAGACTCGGGAGAATTATTTCAATAAACCGTACATTTATTGACAGCTCAGCAAGCTGATAATCTACAAAGTCATTTGGCGTAGGCCCTGTCCGTAGTGCATAATCCGAGAGTATCGGATCTGCAATTCCTGCCTAAAGATGAAGGCAGGGGCGCAGCAGACCCCCAAAAATAGGTGGAGTATGAATACACCGGGACAGGGCCCGCCAACCCCCAAAAGATGGTAACTGAGTATACCCACCAGTCTAGAGTCCTGGGGTTCCTGAAAAATAGAGAAGGAAGATACAAATGGTGAAGATACAAATTAGATGTGAGAAATACAGTGTGCCTAAAGTTTAATAGGGAAGAAGGACAATTCTAATATAATTTTTTTTTTTTTTTTTTTTTTTTTTTTTATATTGCCAGTTCACTCCTAGGAAAACACAGAGACGAGGCCTCATTGGACCGGCAATGCCGCTTTTGGCTTGCATAGACTAGGTCACATTGGACCACACAGACAGCCGCCTTGGCAAAAATAATAAACAGGCCTCCTTGGACCACATATAGCAGCCACCTGGGGCTGAGCATAACACAGACTCTGGCCTCATTGAACCACATGGCCTTTATAGACCACAGAGACAAGGCTTTATTGAGCCACACGGCCACAATAGACCACAGAGAAGAGGCTACTAAGCCACAACGGCCGCTAATGCCACAAAGAGACGAGGTAAGACTGGACAACACATAAGTTTTTTTTTTATTTTTATTTTTTATCTTAAGCCTTAAGATCACGAAACCTATGCCCCGGGGGGCAACTGGCCACCATTGCATCTTTTAATGACAAGACCGAGCCACTAGAGCCACATGAAGACAAACCACACAAGACTACGGCATCTAAGCCACGTAAAACCTCTGCCCCGAGGGGGCCACTGGCCGTTCAGGCATCTTTTTTGAAAGGACAAGGCAAACATATGCCACAAGGCGCCAAGCCCCACATGTACACGAGGCCCACGTGGCCACAAGGCCACTAATGCCACACGTAGACAGACATACTTGAGTACAAGGCCACTAGGCCACATTTAACCATGCCATGAAGGCCACAAGACCACGAGACAAGGCCACATTAGGCTACACGGTCACAGTAGACCACACAGAACATAAAAAGTTCCAAACCATAATCCCACACTTAGACGAGACATACAGACAACGGCCACTAAGCCACACAGAACAAGGCCATAAGGGCCATGCCTTGAAGGCCGAACATAGGACAAGGCAACATGGGACCACGAAGCCATGAGACCGACACAAAGACGAGGCCCACCAGGCCACGAGGCTGCTAAGCCACACTGAACGAGGCCAACGAGACAGAGCCACTAGGCCACACAGAACCTGCCATACTTAATGGCCACAAGACCACGGGACAGCCACATTAGGCTACACGGTCACAGTAGACCACATAGAACATGAATATCGCATGAAATAGCCGTCACTTTTTTTTTTTTTTTTTTTTTTAATGACGAACATGTAACGAAGGCACAACGGCTGCTACAGCCACATAGAGACGAGGCCACATTGAACAGAGCCGCTAGGCCACACATAATAGATGACTAGATAGTCATTGAGGAGTGCTGGCTAGAATAAAAACAGGATGAAGGAAATAAGATTGACACCACCACCAGTAGTTGCATAGTTATTTACCTTATGGTTATTGTAGAGCTTGCTGGGCTTGAAGAATAGTTTTAGAATCGGGTATTATGTAAGACTTAAATGCAGAGGAAGACCATCTGCCCGGGATCTTGAAAGCTTAAGTAGAAATGCCACGTTCAGCTGCTGTAGTGGCTGCCCCAAACCTAAATGAATGACTGTTATACTGGAGGGGAGATAACTGCAGCTTTTGAGGACAGAACTAGATGAGTCCTGAACCACGCTTAAGAGAGAGATGCTTCGAAGGTAGGAAATAGGGAAAGTGATCTGAGAATCTAGAGCGGATTTTTAGGAATGTAATCAGATGAGAAGGGACAAAATGTATTACTAATTTTAGAAATTGATGATGTGATACCAGAAACTTGAGAGTCGGTTGGAGTGCTTAAGAAAGAGTAAAGAAATTAGGGGAGAAGGTGAATCAGAAAAAGGACCTAGGGCAAGATCGGAGTGTTAGATCTGAAGAAAATTCCCCTGGATGCATGAGCCATGAACATAGTTAAACATGGATACGATCGGAATATGAAAATAGGAAAAGAAACCAATATGGATGGGAGGTAATAAAAGGGGGTTAAATGGATTTCACTTTTCTGTAATGTTACTGTTAAAGCATTAACAACAACTGCAAAGTTACGATGCACAAAGTTCAAGCATTGAAGATTTAATTTAAAGAGATCGCTTTTTAAGGACTACAACAATGCTGAGAGGGACTGTGCGGCATTCCTTTGGATTAGTGGCATCACAAACCATAAAGTTATATATTCAGCTCCCGGAATATGATTTATAGCATAACAAACAGCATGAGCTAATCAATACTAGAAGATAACTACGCATAAGCTACATGATACATCAACTAACCATCCGGAAATGGGGTCTACATGTTGACGCTTCTTGAGTCTCTCCGTCTTTGCTGACTTGGTTTGAATATAAGCTAGAAGTTTTGAAATGTCTGTGAGAGTTAAGCAAAGCTGCAAAACGAGCTGTCGACTCCAGCCCTGTTCCGGGAGCAACAGCTCGACTGCATCCAAAGAGACGACAAAAACCATGCGCTTACTCACCCTCAATGACAATTCCAGCATAGGATATGAAAAGTATTTAGGGCATTCCAAGCCGAACCCCACACACACACCATGGGGACACTGAGACCCACCACACATCGATTTTACTAATTGTAGATAAGGAAGGAACAACCGGCTGTGATCCGGATAAGAAATAAGGAATCTGAAAGAAAAGCAAAACATATAATCGATTCTGCAGAAATATAAGCTTTAAAGGTGTAGGGAGCCACATCTTCAGTGATATACGGTCTAGCTGGATTGAGCAGTGACTAATTTATTTGATCACAGTTAGAGGAGGGCAGGGTGATGGATAAGGGCTGCTGAAAGGCAGAGCCGCCTGAAGACTACAGTGCGTAGCTATGGCATTGCAGTGGTCAGGAATGAGCTTGCGTGACCTTAATCATGAAATTGGAGACTACGGATTCCCAGCTGAACGTCTCTGGAACAGCATGATCGTCTAACAAGAACTGCCTTAGTGATGCAACCGAGCTTCGTTAGCACATACAACATAAGTTTTGCCACCACTTCGAACCCAGAGATGTTAGCAGCCGCTATAAGGTAATTTCGGTGAAGTGCGAATGAACGGAGTCTGAGCAGGCTTGGTAATTTATCTGACCTTTGCTATCCAAATGTCCAAATCTGAACGGATATGCACCCTTCGACTATGGCCAGAGTTAACAGACGAGAAATAAATGCCCTGCCTTAAAGAGATACTTATGGTGAATTTTTTTTTTTTTTTGATTTTTTATTATTTTTTTTATTTTTTTTTATTTTTTTTTATTTTTTTTTATTTTTTTTATATATTTTTTTATTTTAAATTTTTAAATCTTATTAAATCTCAGTAAAATACTTACCTGTAGTAAGGTGACAGCATACCGATAAGATACCTCAATCACATGATATTCTGTTGTTGACTTTTGAGCATAGACTCTTTCTCAGCTGCGCAGCGTACACCTGACATTACTCTCAAGTTGTATGAATGAAGTTATTCACGACCGAGAGATCACTGCCATGGCAACAAGTGAGTTCCTTGAATAGAAAAATAGGTAAACATTTAAATCATACAAATAAGTAAATATAATGTCATTCGAGTCTTCTTGACTGAGATTCGTCTGGTGATTGGTTTGAATTATATATTCTACACTTATAACTGTTACTTCTACTGTGTTAGGCAAGTTTTGGCAAAGTCTGTGACCTTTGACCTGAGCATCCTTAGTCTGCCTTTATACATTTAATATCAAATTCTTATCATGTCGATATTTCGATGACACATATCGGTGGATTAAAGTAGTCGCCAAGAAATTGTGTTATGGCGGTTGTACCATATTTCTGTTAGTGAAGAACTTAAATTCAAGAATTAAAAGATCTTAATATGAAAAATCATATCATTGTAGGCCTATAGGCCACAAGTCAAATTGAATAGAGATATAGAGAATTATTAGCACTGTAAATGTATCATTTACTTCCTTTGTATTGAATACTCCTGCTACATATATACCCAACATATACCCTTCATAACCATGTCTTCTACGGCATACATATAACATCCAACGATCTAGCTTGAAGCTTCTGATATGGACATATATTTACATATATATCACTTTCAAATTTTTAGAAACCCTTTGTAAATGTATAACTTATGAATTTATTTTTTATTTTTAATAATTTAACAGTAGCTATTAATTGCTTTTGTTTTATGTTTGAATAATAGATAGTTATATTTACAGAAAATAAACGGAGATAAAATGCCCCCTTTTATTGGTTAAAGCGCAATCTAGGTAGGCTATGAGTCGAAATCTTCCCGGCGGTCGGGAAGTGATTAGCAAAACGTCTCCATAAATGCCGAAGCAATAACGAATTCAGATAAGGGCGTACAACGAGTTGAATAGGTACGCTCCTTTATTGACAGGCACTCTCACATAGTGAGTGAGCAGATGAGGAGCGCGAGCTGTAAATGGCATACATAAAGCCAATTTGATAAAGTTGCTCTTAAGCTTGATTTAATTATTTTCAGCAACCCAGCTGTTAATATTTTTGCAATTAACCATGAGAGCGTGGAATCAACGCTGAAATAGATTAGTAGTTTTTTTTTTTTTTTTTTTTTTTGTAACTACCGCGTCACCAGAGTCACAATTGGACTTTACCGCTGATGAAGGGAGCAGTAGAGTAGCAAATTAATATACTTACCTGAATGGAATTTAATCATAGTAGCCTAATAGGGATGTAAACAGTGGCCGCGGGAAGCTACCAACGTGAAAGCCTTGAAAATGGAACTTGAACTTGAAAACCCTGTTAGGAGATCGTCTCTCGTGAGATTTAAAGCCGCCACATCTTGTTTCCTCTGCAAGCGTGGTGCATTCGCGCACCGCGAAAATGGCTGAGATCAAATCAACGATATGACTTGTGTTGTTATGAATCGAACGCAAGTGAATGAACGCCGGTGTCGTTCTGCGAACTGAATTGAAGCGTCAGCATCTGCAAACTAATCGTCGCTTCAGTATCTGCGAACTCAAACATGTGTAAGTACCGAGCTTTTATACATGAGCATGAGAATATGATTGGATAGAAGTGAAGGCAATAGGTGACGTAGTAATTGAGTCTTCCCGGCAGAACTTATGCTAAAGCTTTCATATCTGGGGATCAAGAATGGCACACACACAGAAGTGTAGTTCATTCAATAGTCAGCTTTATTGTGCTCATGCCATAGATTATATAGCAAGTGCAGGGCATAGGCTGAAACCAACAAATAGAATAAAAAGTCAATACAGAAAAGAAAGGAGACAAATAATCCATAGAGAGACAAACAACTCCATTCATTATTATACCATATGCAATGTTGCTTCTTATGGATAATAAACAGCACATCTCTTATGAGTGTGTGACTAAACAGGGTGTAAAAGAAATGATTAGAAAGGAGATGCAAACATATCTATCCTACAGTATAAAGTACAGTATAAAGCTAAAGTTTCCCGAAGCAGGCAGAGGCATAGTCGTTAAATTGATTCTTCCAGTCCAGCGTTTAAGAAAGCCTGATACTTCCACTTCACCATTACTCACTACAGCAGAGAGAGAGAGAGAGAGAGAGAGAGAGAGAGAGAGAGAGAGAGAGAGAGAGAGAGAGAGAGAGAGAGAGAATATATATCATACTGATAATGAGAAGTCATTTAGACCAGACAAACATTCAGGAGTCATGATTTGAGTTTGATTTGAGTTTGATTTGAGTTTGTGCAGCGGTGCATGTGTGTGTTTGTTTGGTTATATATCGCACCTTACAGGATACCACCGTAGTTCCAAAGTGCTGTACATTACAATAAAAAGCAACAAAAACAACAAGACAAAACATAAAAACATCCATGTACTAATGTACTAAAATTTTAAGCGATCCTTAAAAACATTAAAGCTACACTGTGTAGGATTTTCTCCCATCTAGCGGTGAAACTGTATATGGCTACCAACTGAATATTACTTTCTAGCCCCTCCCATTCCGAGGGTGTTTTAACTCCTATGGTGGCCGTATTATTTCAAATCTGCCGGCAATTGTGAGTAATCTCCCCCCCGTATTCGTCACGGTGCCACTGAGTGTAAAAACACGAAAGGCGAAGCTTGAATTTCCAGGTATGTCCCTCTTTGTCTAATATATTTTCTAAATGGATGCGCAACATGGCTTCCGCCATTCGAGCAGCTCACCCGTATGTATTCTAAATGGCAGATTATACACTTACGAGAATACTTAATTCGTTGGTTGAAGTCATTACACATTAATGAGAATGTATAATTTTGAAAGAACAAAGTGTTTTTTGCTAAAAATCAACTTAAAATATTACACAGTGTAGCTTTAAGAGTCAAGGACGTTGTTCTAGCATCCAATGGCAGATTATTCCACAATCTAGGACCAGCGACAGAGAAAGCACGATCACCCTTCAATTTGAGACGCGCAAGAGGAATAGTTAGAAGAAACTTGTTTGATGATCTTAGTCTTACGCCTGAACTGTAGGGCTTAATAAACTCAGCTGGCACCATTCCATGAGGTGCTTTAAAAAGATATATCAGAATATTATACTGTATCTTAAACTGTATTGGTAGCCAGCCTACAAAAGATAACAAGGGAGTAACATGCTCTGTTTTCCCAGCATTCGTTAACAACCTTGAAGCATATTTTGTACCAGCTGCACACATGTTTGACAGGTCCCAACATAAAGTGCACTACAATAATCTAGACAGGAAAAAATATAAGTGTGGACAACTTTTTCTAGGTCGCTGACTGAGAGAATTGATTTTGATTTGGCTATTGCTCTTAAATAGTAGAGGCAATTACGAACTACCGTCTTTATCTGTCAATCAAATAAGAGAGATGAGTCAAAAATAACTCCCAAGTTCTTTCCTTGATCCATGTGATTTGTGCAAAATTTGTACATAATTATAAGGTGCATTTTGTCATATATTTACAAAAACTTGTAATGTTGCATTTGGAATGTTTTTGACTGTTTTAACAATTCTTCTTGTGTTCCACAGCAGGAACTATTCCTTTAAATACCAACGTTTGCATGACTCAAACGACCCAGCAGAATGACATTGCAAATTCCACAACCTTGATAATTTATAAAACATGGAAATGGAAATGCTATAATTCACTTTGCATTAGTGCAAAGTGCTGCTGAAAATGCTATTACAATGTTACTATATTTAGGCTCCCTTACTTTCAAGCACTAATGCTATAGTTAAAAGAAATAGTTCAGAATAGAGACTCAACTCTGGACACTATTGAGCGTCACCTTGCAAAGACCTCCAAAAAGCAAATTAAAAGAATCAGTCTATATTATTGCTTTAACCAGTAATAACAGCTGTGAAGACAGCCCAAGCTTTACAAGTGTGTCAAAAGCTGTTTAAATATACAAATGTACAAGCAACCGCTTCCAGCACATAACACGCGCTAATTTTCCTCAAAACATGCTTTATAATATTGATCTCTATGAGCAGGCGGCTAAGAAACAAGTCTGAAGGGACCATCTGAAGTCACAGTTGTCTAAGTTACTATGATTGTAAATAGTTGCCATTTGTGTTTTAACAACATTTAGCTCACAAGTTATTGATCCGGAAAGTTGAAATCTGTGAATATATTGCCAACTTTACAAAACTCCTTGAACCAAGCACTGACTGCTTTTCTTTATATTTGAGTTCAAGTTCAGAATCAGAATCAGAATCAGAAAGAGCTTTATTGCCAAGTATGCTTGCGCATACGAGGAATTTGTCTTGGTGACAGTAGCTTCCAGTACACATACAATATAAAGTGACAAGACAAGTGACAAGTAACATAGGTATAAATAAAAAAATAAAAATAAAATAAAAATAAAAGATTATAAATTATAAATATATATAAAGTTATAAGGTGCTATAATGAAATGTCTGAGGGAAGTATTGCACATGTTTGTTCCACAGTAGGGGAACATTTAAGTGTTCATGAGGTAGATGGCCTGGGGAAAGAAACTTTTCCTGTGTCTGGTTGTTTTTGTGCTCGGTGCTCTGTAGCGTCGACCAGACGGTAACAGTTCAAACAGAAAGTGTGCTGGGTGTGACGGGTCCAGAGTGATTTTGCGAGCCCTTTTACTCACTCTGGATGAGTGCAGTACTTTGAGTGTGGGAAGGGTAGTGCCAGTGATTCGCTCAGCAGTCCGAACTATCCGCTGTAGTCTACGGAGGTCGGTTTTGGTAGCAGAGCCGAACCAGACGGTGATGGAAGTGCAGAGGATGGACTGGATGACAGCTGAGTAGAACTGTACGAGCAGCTCCTGTGGCAGGTTGAATTTCCTCAGCTGACGCAGGAAGTACAGTCTCTGTTGGGCTTTCTTCACAATAGAGTCTATGTGAGTGTCCCACTTCAGATCCTGAGAGATGGTGGTGCCCAGGAACCTGAATGACTCTACTGCAGTCACAGTGCTGTCCATGATGGTGAGTGAAGGGAGTGCAGGGGGGTTTCTCCTGAAGTCCACGATCATCTCCACTGTTTTGAGCGTGTTCAGCTCCAGGTTGTTATAACTGCACCAAAGAGCCAGCTGCTCCACCTCCTGTCTGTACGCAGACTCGTCACCGTTCCGGATGAGTCCGATAACAGTAGTGTCGTCCGCAAACTTCAGGAGCTTGACAGAGGTGTCTTTAGAGGTGCAGTCATTTGTGTACAGGGAGAAGAGCAGTGGTGAGAGAACACATCCCTGTGGAGCACCGGTGCTGATGGTGCGGCTGTCGGACGTGATTTTGCCCATTCTGACTAGCTGTTGTCTGTCTGTCAGAAAGCTGGTGATCCATTGACAGATGGAGCTAGGGACAGAGAGCTGGGTCAGTTTGGTCTGGAGCAGTGATGGGACGATGGTGTTGAAGGCAGAACTAAAGTCCACGAACAGAATCCTTGCATAGGTCCCTGGTTTGTCCAGATGTTGTAGGGTGTAATGCAGTCCCATATTGACCACATCATCCACAGACCGGTTTGCTCTGTAGGCAAACTGCAGGGGGTCCAGCAAGGGTCCAGTGATGTCCTTCAGATATGCTAACACCAGTCTTTCGAATGACTTCATGGCCACAGATGTTAAGGCAACAGGTCTGTAGTCATTGAGTCCTGTGATCTTTGGTTTCTTCGGGATTGGGATGATGGTGGAGCGTTTAAAGCAGAAAGGGACTTTGCACTGCTCCAGTGATCTGTTGAAGATCAGTGAGAAGATAGAGGCCAGCTGGTCAGCGCAGGTTTTCAGACAGGCTGGTGAAACACCGTCTGGGCCTGGTGCTTTCCTTCTCTTCTGTTTCCTGAAGATCTGACGCACATTATCCTCACTGATCTGAAGTGCAGGGGGGGAGGGGAGGGGGATGGCTGGAGGTGTTGATGGCTGTGTAGAGAGATGGTCAGGGCGGGTATGGGGTGTCTGATCGGGGGTCTCAAATCTACAGTAAAAGACATTCAACTCGTTCGCAAGATGCTTGTTGCTGTCGATGCTGGGGGATGGTGTCTTGTAGTTGGTAATGTCTTTCAGGCCTTTCCACACTGATGCAGGGTCGTTGGAGGAAAACTGGTTTTCCAGCTTTTTGGCATAGCTCTTCTTAGCCACTTCAATCTCCTTTGTCAATGTGTTCCTGGCCTGATTATACAAGATCCTATCCCCACTCCTGTAGGCATCTTCTTTGACCTGACGAAGCTGTCTGAGTTTTGGTGTGAACCATGGTTTATCATTGTTGAATGATAAGTAAGTCCTGGTAGGGATGCATAAATCCTCACAGAAACTGATGTATGATGTTACAGTCTCTGTGAGCTCGTCCAGATCGCTGGCAGCAGCTTCAAAAACACTCCAGTCAGTGCATTCAAAACAGGCTTGTAAGACCTGCTCTGTGTCGTTGGTCCATCTCTTTACAGTCCTTATTACTGGCTTAGCAGTTTTAAGTTTTTGCCTGTAAGTTGGTAGAAGATGAACCAGGCAGTGATCGGAAAGTCCTAGAGCTGCTCTGGCGACGGAGCGATATGCATCCTTTGTTGTGGTGTAGCAATGGTCCAAAATATTATTGTCTCTGGTGGGGCATGTAATGTGCTGTTTGAATTTAGGCAGTTCACGTGTGAGTTTTGCCTGATTAAAGTCTCCGAGAATGATAAGAACAGAGTCCGGGTGTTGTTGTTCTGTTTCTGTGATCAGATCAGCCAGCTGTTGCAGCGCCGTACTCACGTGTGCTTGCGGTGGAATGTAAACACTGATGAGAACGAGCGAGGAAAACTCCCGCGGCGAGTAGAACGGCTTACAGTTAATGAAAAGCACTTCCACATCAGGACAGCACATCTTCCTTAACACAGTTACATCAGTACACCACCTTCTGTTGATGTAGAAGCATGTCCCACCACCGCGCGTTTTCCCCGTTGACTCCATATCGCGATCCGCTCTGAACAGCTGAAAGTCCGGTAGATGTAACGCGCTGTCCGGAATGGCTTCGTTCAGCCAGGTTTCCGTGAAACACAGAGCAGCAGAGTTGGTAAAGTCCTTGTTTTTGCGTGAGAGCAGAAGTAGTTCGTCCATTTTGTTAGGGAGAGAGCGGACATTCGCCAGATGGATGCTAGGCAGCGCCGTTCTGAATCCGCGCTGCCTGAGCTTCACGAGTGTGCCGGCTCGCTTCCCACGCCTGCGCGTCTTATACTGTTTCCACAGTGCAGCGGCGCAACCGACGACAATGTTCCGCAAAACGCCAGAAGAATCAAAAACTGGTTGGTGATCAGTTGGTGTGCACTGCCGAATGTTCAGCAGTTCGTCCCTGGTATAACTGATAGCGAATGACAAACATAAAACAGGACAAACTAACAAAAACAGTGTAACAACTGGAGAGCTCAACACCGAGGCAGCCATCCGCGGCGCCATCTTGGATTTCAAAAAGCCTAGAGTTCAAACACTATGAAAGGCTCCATTGTTAACGTACGAATCTCTGAAACACTGCCAGCGGGACATTAAACAGGAAGAGTTTGTCTGAGCTAACATCAGTTTTTGCGAGGAAGCACAAATATCTTCGCATGGGAACGCAAAAGTTTTGAGAGAGAACGTTTTTTTTTTTTCTCCCATCCTACATTTTTTCCACCATCATGTCCAGATGTACACCAGTTGTAATCTACAAGCATTCCCTGAGAATCAAACCCATGACCTTGGCATTGCATGCTTCACTGATAAAGTGTGTACCTTGAATAAGAATACCAGTTTACAAGTGTATACCAAATGCAAAAATGTATATGTAAATAATTGCTGTGCTTTTGAATCACTGAAACACCTCCAGTCCTGCATTTAGCTGGACACAAGACAGTTTCACACAAGACACATGTGCTGGCCAGGCAGAGCTTAACCCTCTGGGGTCTGAGGGCTTTCTGGGGTCCTTGAGATGTTCTGACATGCCCTGACATTTGTGCTTTTTTCAGTTGCTTATAAACATATTAATGGCAAAGGTATAAATACACTCTATTTAGCACAAACAGGGCTACCATAATATGTGAGCAACATGCATGTACATGTTTGTATTTTTGAGAGAATAATGTTTATGCATGGTTATTGAAAAAACTAAAAACTAAAGTTTCTGAAATAAGGCCACAAAACACACACTAAATATGTGACAATAAGACTTTTGACTAATGGATGTCATTGCCTAGAGTTTTTTCTTCAAAATGATGTGAAAATCATCCTACCTAATCATTCACATAACACAATACATTGATTTAAATCTTGTAAAACACTTTTTGTTTGTAAAGGCAATATGCGCAAGGGGCGTCAACAATTCAACAGCATCATGCATATGTAGTGGTTCACACCTGAGGAGACAATGGGGCCCGCATACTTAATGAGCCATTCATTCAGGTGTGTCACCTATAGCCACAAGAAAGAATGCAAGAGCAATATATATATATATATATATATATATATATATATATATATATATATATATATATATATATATATATATATATATTCTTTCTTCCGTCCTTCGGATGAGACGTAAAACCGAGGTCCTGACTCTCTGTGGTCATTAAAAATCCCAGGATGTCTTTCGAAAGAGTAGGGGTGTAACCCCGGCATCCTGGCCAAATTTGCCCCTTGGCCTCTGTCCATCATGGCCTCCTAATCATCCCCATATACTGATTGGCTTCATCACTGTCTCCTCTCCACCAGTAAGCTGGTGTGTGGTGGGCGTTCTGGCGCAATATGGCTGCCGTCGCATCATCCAAGTGGATGCTGCACATTGGTGGTGGTTGAGGAGATTCCCCCCCTCTATGTAAAGCGCTTTTAGTGCTGAGAAAAGCGCTATATAAATGTAATGAATTATTATTATTATATATATATATATATATATATATATATATATATATATATATATATATTCTACCAAATTGGTTCACAGTTGGAAGCATGTCAATTTATTTTTTTATTTAATTTTTTTCACAAATTTTGCTTGCAAATTGTATAATATCCAAGGAAAACATGTCTAGTAATTGTGCAGTTAATTCTCATACTGTATTTTCAGTTTTGGAATATGTATCCTCTCCCCAAATTTGTCAATAATAAAACACAATAAAAATTATTTAAAGAAAAGGCTTATATTTACCTTTTAAAATTTGTTTACATCTACCTTGTAAATATATATTTTTTTATTAAAAAGGTTACAATTACAACAACAATTGAAGTGTAATCTTTCTTTGTAAAAACTAAAGTATACATTTTATCATACATATTTCAAAGTTAAGGATTCATTAATTCGAATATAGCCTACATTGACAAAACATACTATATTTAACATATTAGCAAAAATTGGCAAACAAAAGCTTATTTGAGGTGGCAGATATTTTACAGTAAAAATGTGTAATCTACCCAAAACTAATCAACGAAATGTTGTCTTTCATTTGTCTGTAACATAGGTCTTTCGTTTTTATTATAAGGAATATAAATGTTAATTTGCAGTTTAATACGTTGCTTATACAAATACATTTTATTTCAACATATTTCAGTCGATTTTTACTCAGTATAGCAAAATAGTTTGCTAAAAGCAGATCATTCATTCACACACAGAAACGCAATTCAAATTTAAACCGTCTTTTTGCGAGTTGTGGTAAACAGCGCATCTCTGCGTTCATTCACACACACAGAAACGCGATTTACTTGAGAATGAAAAAAAACTTACTACAGTATTCCATCAGTTGCTCCTCGAAATACCAGCACTTCTGAGGTACGTTTTCCATTAGTATTATTCCTCACAGCGCTGCGAGACAGTGTAGACAAGTGCACTTATCTGAATAAACTTGATGTGTTTTCTCGAGCTGATATGTGGGCGTTCACAGTTTGTATGGGATCGTCTCTGTCATTTGCGTTTGAATAGCGCGCGCTCTCCGTGGGCGGGGCCGATTAAAACGTAATGAGCTGAGATGAGCTCGACTGGAATCGCTCTCTTTTAATACAGATTTCACAAGATGAGAATATTTGTTTTTTATATAAATTACTTCATTTAAAAGAAGAGAATTCAAGCTTCATGTCTGTGTGTCTGTATGCCTGTTTGACTGAGTATTCACTGAGTTATTGTTCATTTTCGGACGCGTTTCAGAATGGACTTCACTGGCAGAGAGAAGGCAGAACTCGCTTCGTGTTTATTTTTCTTTATTTGGCAAAAAGCACAACACTTTGTTTTTATTGTGAGTATACACAAAAATAATACACATTTAACAGAATCGATTGATGTATGAAACTCCTATGGAAAATCAAAGTCAACAGAGTATTTATGAGTTTCTTTTACACTGATAAAAAAAAAGCGAGCTGGTATCGCCGGCGATACAGCCGACCTCAGGGGGTTAAGAGACAAGCACAAGTGAGCATGTCGTTATTTTCTCTGTTTATGTGGTGTGGGTGGACGGATGTTCTCATTCGGTGACTCTCACCTGTTACTGCAATACTGCAGTTTTGGCAGGAGACTGTCCCAGAACTTGCACTGCTGGGCTCTAAGCATCCGGAGTGTTTGCGACAGGCCGGTGTTAAGTGTGACGTACTCCTGATGTTCCAGCATGAATGGCGGCCATTCTGCTCCCTCGACACTCGGATCCCTGAAACATCAAGCCAGGAAATCAACCGAAAGGCCAGGTTATGTATGGTACCGAGTAACATCAATACATTTCTAATCCAAAACAACTGAAGCCAAAAAAGAAAGAAAAATAATTCAATGCAATTACTCAATAGCTATGACGTTTACACACTCTTGTAAAGAACGCCTTGTAGACTTTTACAACCAGAGGCTTTGAATCTTACAATCCCAGCAAAGCAAAGTCTTCAAAACAAGACATTTAACAAATTGCCTGATACTTTTCATAACCGAATCTGCCCATTTCAGGAAAAGATTAACTTCAGCGTCTCCCATTGTGATCTTGTTTACTGATGATGTTCATTGATATATTGGCATAGTGTCATTCCCCTCCAGCTTGAAGAGTGTATGAAGTGTTAATTGAAAGAAACTAAACTTGCTCACAGCCACAATAAAGGCTGTTTTTGCCTCTCCATAATTTATGCCAAACAAATGAGGATGCAAATCAACACTAGCCTGCCAGCAACACCAAGATCTGTTTAGTTTTTTTACACATCAACTGAAAAAATGTGTGAGCAGATGAAACCTAGACAGCAACATAGTGTTGGCCCAGATCCGGCCCACATCAGGAATGGGTGAAAGCCACATGTACCAGATGTGACCCGGATCTGGGCCGACACTATGTTGCTGTCTGGGAAGCTTTTATAGATTAAACTTCTCCAAATCTGCACTGGTTTATACTTTTCTGAGAGATAAATATGAACAATTCCCTAACCGTTTATAGTAAATATATAAAAAAATATTTTGTCTTGAAATTGTCAAGAAATTACAAGAAACTGTCTTGTAAACACAAATTTGAGTATGATATTCTCAGTATTAAAAGAATAGTTCGGTCAAGAATGAAAATTTACAACATTCTTTTTTTCTGTTCTGTGGAAAACAAAAAGGCAGAATTCTTACACTGATTTTTCTCCAAACAGTGACAGAGAAAAGATCATGTCAGATGCTTCAAAAGGGACGAAGAGAACACCACATTTTGTACACCACAAGATATAAGATGCTACAAGTCACATGAGGGTTTTTATGTTAAACAGATAAAGACTTAATGTATGTTGTTATTCACTGAAAATGTTCTAGGTAACGTTCAGGCCTAATTGATATAGGCATGCAATAAGTAGGTAGGTAAGGCACAAACTTGTCCAATTAAGGGCACTGCTCTCATGACATTGTACCCCTAAAAGGAACAATTTCCCACTTTTTTTTTCTGACAGTGCACGGAGGAAAGAAAGGCATACGTGTTTGGAATGATGTGAGAGTGAGTAAATAAAGACAGATTTAACACTGTGAATTAGGATAGAACACAAGCTTATGCAGTAGATTGTGTGTCAGATTTACACTCACCCACTTCGAGCAAAGTTGCTCCAATGCTCCATTATCCTCCTGCTCATGGCCTCCTCCTCCTTGGAAAATCCTAAAGTCTGGTTCAGAGGAATCCCAAAAACAAATGGGATCTCATCCCCATGCAGTACACCCATCCATTGAGGCCAGGGGTTGAAGCTGGAGCGATGGTTAAAGAGGAACAATCGGGCACTGCCACCATTCTCGACATACCTACGGGCAAAATCCAGCATGGGGCATGACAAATAGTGGTCGCCCACCAACCAGCCTAGGGCATCTCTGTTTTTTGGCTGGCTCTGCTCATCTGTCCAATCAGTATACTGGAAAGCAGCCGCCTCTCTGGCCATGTCACCTGAACCAGGAAGGGCCAAGGATACACCTGTGAGGAACTGGTCTCGATTGATAAGACTCTGGTTATAGATGCCAAATCCAGGTGCACCATATACAAGGAAATATGTCCCTTCATCTTTGTTCAATCCCAAAAGAACTTCTGTCTTCAGAAACCGTCCTGACTGGATTAAGACACTAGGCATGTCTACGAGAAATTCTCCATCCACTGTTGGAGGAAAGGGCACACTTATAATCATGGGATCAGGAATGACATCGAATTGAAGGCTGACTATCTTCTCAGGTTCAACTGCTCTTAAGCAAGCCTCCGTTTCATCAACAGATGGTCCAAGTGGGCAGTTCAGAAGCTGAGCCAGAGTCAAAGAATGGTTCCAGGCCTGATCTGGCTTCACGGCCGCCCACACGGCATTGGGACTGCCACTCTGGAGAATAGCGCGGGTGAACAGGCCATGGCTGCCCTGAGAAAGCAAATGGTGCCCCACAGAGCCAGCACCTGCACTCACACCAAACAAGGTTACGGAGGATGGATCGCCCCCAAAAGCAGCAATGTTTTTTGACACCCAGTTTAGAGCCAGGCGCTGGTCAAATAGACCAGCATTACCTTTAATGCTCTCACTTTCAGGTAGAGATAGGAAACCCAATGCTCCTACCCTATAGTTCATAGACACCACCACTACTTGTTGCGAGTGGCTGAGGACACGGCCATCGTACACATCCAGTGAGGCAGTACCTGTGGAAAAGCCTCCACCATAGATCCACACCATAACTGGGACTAAGGGTTTGGTTCGGTTCTGAGATTCGATTGAGGGAGTCCAGACATTGAGGTACAGACAGTCTTCACTAATTTTGGTGTTGGGATTCCACATCTCAGCTCCAATGAATCCTGGGTACAATGAATCCTTTTCCTGGAAGCAGGAATTGGAGTACTGGGTGGCATCTCGTATCCCATTCCACAGTTCCGCAGGCTCTGGTCGTTTGAATCGAAGCAGGTCCAATGGAGGCTTGGCGTAAGGGATCCCAAGGAAGGCCCCCACGTGCCCTGAACCTCTTGGCACAGGAAGCCTCAGTCCTCTGACCTGGCCTTTGTCAGTGGAGATGATCAGTTCATCTTGCACCGCTGCCGGTTGGAAGAACAAAAAAGCCAGAATCGGCAAAGTAGATCTGAGGTGAATTCCCATCATGGTGTCTTCAAGGCTGATAAATAAAATCATAAGGAGATCAAAATGAGTTTTAGCCATCAAAACAAGTCATGTTCTGTTTGTGGTTTCAGAGACTCCATACCATATAAAATATATATATTAAAAAACAACTACACCACCACTATGCATAAAGCAGAAGCATTAGTTTGAATTCATGAGTTTTCCAAATCTAATAAGAACAGATTATAAACAAATTGATAACATGCCTACACTGTTTTAATAACAATAAAAACAAATAAAGATTTTTACATAAGATTCCAAAGGGACCTCAAAACACCAGTCGCACCAAATGCCAGTCACATATTTGAAAAGAACATTTCTAGCACATCTCCCCAGTTGCACACGTATTATAGTGATATTACATGGCTACACGAGTAAGGCAGGAGCCAGCGGAGACAGTCAGACAGATATTAATGACAGCTCGGATACAGCTTACTGCAGATGGAGAGTCAAGCTCAGACAATCAGAGCTTTTTGATGAGACACCCAACTTCAACTCAGCTCCAAGTGCAAAAGAAATTTCTAAAAGTAGACACCCTGATTGCTTGTTGTAATAGTGGGTAAATCCTGCGCGATTAATATGACCTGGCTGAACCAGACAGAGTGACCAAGAAGACTGAGCGTCTACGTTACTGAGAAGAACTACTTTCCTCAAGTAGAAACTGCACCATACAGAGCAGCTTGAATACTTAATTGACACAAACTGAGAAACCGTGTTCTAGTTTACTTACTTGCCCAAATCAAAGAAGCCCACTTCCAAGTCTCTAAGGTATTCTGGTCCTCTGCTCATTTATGGGACCAATGGGATTTTTGCATCTATTTATTGTTGGCCAAGTGAAAATTGAAAGTCTGATGGTTTACTGAAGTAATCACACCTCTCTTCAACAAGCTGCGTGATCTGAGGATCATTCAACAAACGGTGCAGTACATGTGTACACTACCATTTAAAAGTTGAAGATCGTTAAGTGTTTTTTTTTTAAAGAAATTACTAAACACATTAAATTGATCAAAAGTCACATTAAAGACTTTAATATATAATCATATAAATCTAAAAAATGTTGTTCTTTATATTCAAAGACTCCTGTAAATCCACATAAACATTAAACAGCACAATGTTTTCAACACTGATAATCATACGTGTTTCTGGAGCATCAAATCATCATATTGATTTCTGAAGGATCATGTGACATTGTAGAGTAATGATGCTGAAAATTCAGCTCTGATCACAGGAATAATTTACAGATATTTTAAAATATTGAATATGGAAATATATTTCACGTTGTCCGGTTTGCTTCTCTTGAGATTTAGATTTTGATCAGACTCATAATTCCTGAGAAGAATCATTTACACTTCTTTGTGAACTGGTTCGATTGATTTAAAAGAATCAGTTGATCAAAAGATTGTGTTTGTGAATCAGATATTACTATTATACTGTAGCTATTATAGTTACAATTAGGGTTGGGTACCGAAACCCGGTTCCAATAGGGAACCGGTTCCGACGTAAACGGTAGTAACCAGACCGAATAAGAACGAAACTTTCGGTGCCTGATTTCGGTGCCTGACTTTTTTCACCGCCCCCTATAAAACATCTCGCGGCACGAATGATCCAATAACAAAACATCTCCAGTTAACCAGCAGAGCATTCATTTCGTTCGTTTGTTAAATAAGAGACGATCTAGCGCTGAAAATTCTTTTCTCTTGTGGCTCGCGCACACCGCACTCGGACGCGCGCTTCAATACGTTGCAGAGATCGATCTATTTATGAGGCGCCGTCTATATAAGAGTATGTGCTTGGAGAGTTTGTGTGTGCGTGCTCGCGTCTCAGATGTATGGAACGCCTAATGGGTCATATTTCGCCACTTTCCTACGTCGTTTTGTTAAAAAAAACGCCGTAAAAAGCGCCGTTTAAACGGCCAGGACGCCGCTTTTTACGGCGCCGAAAAGCGAAACGCCGTAAAAAGCGCCGATGAATTGTGTAAACAACGGCGTATTTTTCGACGTTTTGGAGGCGGCGAAAAAAACGACGCTCTAAATGCCCATGTAACGCCGCTTTTTACGGCGCACAGTGTCCCCAATGACGCGTATCATAACGCGTCACAAGACGCGTACTGTTAAATGATAATGATCTCCACCCTGTCTTTTCCAAAGCCAATAAATTTGAACTGGTATCACCCAATCAGTAAAGAACAAGAACAGACGATATTAATCCAACCCAGCACAAGGATGAGATTCGATCCATGCCTCAGCTCACTGAATGTTGCTGAAACTTAGGTAGATGGTCTAGCTCACTGCTAACGTTATACCGCCTTGTAAGGCAAGCATATTTTATTTATCATTATAATAGGCCCACTTTAATCTGTTATTTTTCTATGTTCTTTTGTAGCACATTCTCGATTTTTTTCATCTGATTATTTGTAAAGCACTTTGCATAGCCACTTTATGCATTGTGCTTTATAACCTCTTGCCGCTACTCCCCCTTACACATTTGTTTGTGACGTGTCATTGCTATGGGAACAATGATTGTAGACAGATAAACTGTAGCCAGTCGTATTGTTTGCCCAGTTGATTTGAAAAGCACAATCCAAACATAACGCAAGATCTCCGCTAGGTGGAGATAATATAATATAATATAATCGTATGCCCTATTCTATGGCGTATAGCCAACAATTATATTGTATTTTTATGAAATAAAATCTTGAATTTAATTATTACAGTCAAACTTAACTGTAATAACGGAAATTAGGATACAATTATAACATGAAAAACAGCCCCAGCATGCGCTTGATGTTCGATGTCTAACTTCACAGTCAACTGAAACATGCAGTTTAATTTTAATAAATAAAGTATATAGTCCTATCTATAATAAATAATTGATTAAACTGAATATATAAATAAGTCCTGCTGCACAGGTTTTTGTAATTATTGCAGATCATATAAAATAAATAATTAGGCATATTGATTGGCCTAGGCCTACTTGTTAAAAGAGCTTTGCGTTTTCATTTATTAGGCTATTCTACTGCTAATAAAAGAATGAACTAATTTATTAAATAAATAATAATATTGAAGAAATTCTCTCTCTCTCTCTCTCTCTCTCTCTCTCTCTCAACGTATAAGTCTGGCAAATGTATACGGTGACACATGCTGCCACATACTTTTTTCCCCCTCAATTATGTGGTAATAACGAGATCTTATGTTGTTTTAACGACATCTTTTTCTCGTAATAACGAGATATGTCATTAAAAACGGCATCTTGTTCTCGTAATAATGAGATGCTATGTCGTTAAAACGACATATTTTTTGCCCTTATAAGGACATGCAGTCATGTACAAAATATGCCTCTTTATCCACATAAAATTGACAGCCTATCGCGCCTTTATCACACTTTTACGTTCAAAAAGCTTAAGCAAATAGTAGCAGCCCCCAATCTGTGAGGAAATAATAGGAGGATGCAAGAAGCAAGTAAAACTCAGTTTATTGTTGGTGGTCAGATGTAAAGACACAGGTCGGGGACAAACACTCAGGTGGCTGTTGAAGCAGGGACGAGATGGCGATCCGGTGGTGGTGCAGTGGTAAGCGTGCTCGAGTGAAACCCAGGAACCGTGGAACATCCAGACGACACGAGGAACTGACGAAATCCAGACGACACGAAGAACTGACGAAATCCAGACGAGGAACCTTGTAGACGAGGCACGAGCACAGGACACACACCGGGAAACAACCACAACGATCTGACAACATGAGAGTGAAGTTACTGGGCATATAAAGGAACCTGGGATTGATGACAGCTGGTGACACTAATTAACACAACGAGTAACCACACCCACACAATTACACTCACGCAGACACATCAGTGAGAGACAGCCGATTCATGAACCGTGACAGTACCCCCCTCCCTAGGAACGCCTCCTGGCGTTCCCAGACAACCTTACCTGTCGATTGTAATCATCGATAAGGGAGTGATCCAGAATGTCTCTAGCAGGTACCCAACTTCTCTCCTCCGGACCGTAACCCTCCCAGTCCACCAAGTACTGAAATCCGCGTCCCCTCCGTCTCGAGTCCAGAATACGGTGTACCAAATACGTAGGTTCCCCATCTACGAGTCGCGGCGGGGGGGGGAACCGGGGCAGGCGGATTAAAGTGAGAATAAAACACGGGCTTGACTTTAGACACATGGAAGGCGGGGTGAATTCTCCTGTACGCAGGAGGGAGTTTGAGTCGGACTGTCACCGGACTAATAATCTTGGTGACAGGAAACGGGCCAATGAATTTGGGAGCTAACTTGTTAGACACGGAGCGGAGCGGAATATTCTTGGTAGAAAGCCACACTTTTTGACCCACGACGTAGACGGGAGGCTTTGACCGGTGGCGATCGGCCTTGGCCTTCATGCGCCCCCCCGCTTGGAGTAGAGTCTCACGGGCTCTAGTCCAAGTACGGCGGCACCTCTGGACGAATGCGTGAGCGGAGGGGACCGCGACCTCGGATTCCAGACTCGGAAAAATTGGTGGCTGGTAACCTAAACTACACTTAAATGGCGAAAGGCCCGTGGATGACACTGGTAATGAATTGTGGGCGTACTCCACCATAGAAAGCTGTTGGCTCCAGGACGACGGATTCTTGGCAACCAAACATCGCAACATTCTCTCGAGGTCCTGGTTGGCTCGTTCAGACTGACCATTGCTCTGGGGATGATAGCCCGAGGACAGACTGACCGTGGCCCCCAGTAACTTACAAAATTCTCGCCAAAATTTGGATACGAATTGGGAACCTCTGTCAGAGACCACGTCCATCGGGAGGCCATGTAACCGAAAGACGTGATCTATGACTGTGACCGCTGTCTCCTTGGCTGAAGGTAATTTGGGCAAGGGGATGAAATGTGCCGCCTTCGAGAACCGGTCCACTACGGTTAAAACAACCGTCATGCCTTTGGAGGGCGGGAGGGCGGTGACAAAATCTAGAGCGATATGGGACCAGGGTCTCGAAGGGACAGGCAGCGGTCGAAGTAACCCGTCTGGGGGTTGGTTAGATGTCTTACCAGTGGCACAGACTGAGCAAGCCAAAACAAAATCGTGAATGTCGCGAGCCATTAATGGCCACCAGAATCGTTGCTTAACTAGAAAACTCGTGCGAGTCACTCCTGGATGACACGCCACGTTGGAGCAATGACCCCATCGAATAACGTCGGACCGTAACCCCTCCGGAACAAACAAACGACTCGGTGGGCAACCAGGCGGAGGCGTTACCCCTTCTAGGGCTGTCTTGACCCTCGATTCGACCTCCCATACCAGAGTGGAGATGACAACCTTCTCAGGTAAAATACACTCGGGAGTCACCGGGCGTTCGGATGGATCAAAAATACGAGATAAAGAGTCGGGTTTGATGTTCTTGGAACCCGGGCGGTACGAGAGAACAAAATCAAAACGTCCGAAAAAAAGAGCCCACCGAGCTTGCCTGGAGTTGAGTCTTTTAGCAGATCTGATGTATTCAAGATTCTTGTGATCGGTCCAAACGATAAAGGGTACCCCCGAACCCTCTAACCAATGACGCCACTCCTCCAACGCTAACTTGACTGCCAACAACTCTCTGTTACCAATGTCATAATTACGTTCGGCAGGCGATAGTCGATGAGAAAAAAACGCGCAGGGATGCATCTTGTCGTCTGAGGAAGCGCGTTGTGAAAGCACTGCTCCTACTCCCACCTCTGACGCGTCGACCTCCACCACGAACTGACGTGTGGGATCAGGGGTGACAAGAATTGGAGCCGAAACGAAGCGACTTTTGAGGTTGGTGAACACTGCCTCGGCAGTGTTCGACCACCTGAACGTCGTTCGGGGGGAGGTCAAGGCAGTCAGAGGTGCGACTAGTTGGCTGAAATTGCGAATGAAACGCCGGTAAAAATTGGCGAACCCCAGAAACCGCTGTAGGGCCTTACGGGAATCTGGACTTGGCCAATCAACCACAGCCTTAACCTTGTCAGGATCCATGCGCACTCCCTCAGAAGAGATGATGTACCCTAGGAAGGGAACAGACTGTGTATGAAACGCGCATTTCTCCGCCTTGACAAAAAGCCCATTCTCTAACAGTCTCTGGAGCACTCGTCTGACGTGTTGAACGTGTTCCTGGAGAGACGAAGAAAAAATCAATATGTCATCCAGGTAAACATATATAAATTGATCTACCATGTCTCTCAACACGTCATTCACGAGTGCCTGGAAAACCGCTGGGCTGTTGGAAAGCCCGAAAGGCATAACCAAATATTCAAAGTGCCCCCTGGGGGTATTAAAAGCGGTTTTCCATTCATCCCCCTTCCTGATGCGAACCAAATGATATGCATTGCGTAAGTCCAGTTTCGTGAAAATGGATGCTCCCTGCAACCTCTCGAAAGCTGAAGACATCAACGGCAAAGGATAAGAATTCTTTACCGTGATGTTGTTCAGCTCTCGGTAATCAATGCAAGGTCGCAGAGAACCATCCTTCTTCCCAACGAAAAAGAACCCCGCCCCCGCAGGAGAAGAGGAAGGCTGGATGAATCCAGAGGCTAGAGAATCAGAAATATATTTCTCCATGGCCTCCCTCTCGGGAACAGAAAGAGAGTAAAGTTTGCCCTTAGGCGGAGATTTACCTGGCAGTAGATCTATCGCACAGTCATAGGAACGATGCGGAGGGAGAGAAGCAGCACGAGACTTACTGAACACTTCCTTCAGGTCGAGGTACTCCGCGGGCACGTTAGACAAATCCGCTGCCTCACCCTGAAACACAGAACCAGACACAGAGGGACAGGCAGACACTAAACAGGACTCATGACAGTGGTTACTCCATGTGGAAACAGTATTAGTGCACCAGTCGACACGGGGGTTGTGTCTTGAAAGCCACGGGTGTCCCAAAACCACTGGTGCAAGTGGTGAGTCCATGAGTAAAAATGAGATGAGTTCTGTGTGATTGCCAGAAGTGATGAGGGTGATGTTTTCAGTAGAATGCGTAATCCGGGGAAGTTCCTGTCCATTGAGTGCGTTGACGATAATCTGGTGCGGGAGGGGAGTGACGGGAATCTGAAGTTTAAGTGCAAGTTTGGAGTCCATGAAATTACCCTCCGCTCCCGAATCCAGTAGTGCATTGGTGCAGTGCGTCGACGTTCGCCATCTCAGTCTTACCGGGAGGAGGGTCGATGATGGTGATGAGGTCTTTTCGGCGGAGATCCCACCCGATAGTAGCCTCATACTTACTACCGGGCTTGCTTCTTTTGCCGGGCAGGAGTGGATGAAATGGCCCGCCCGGCCACAGTATAGGCAGAGTCCTTGGGATCTCCGCCTTTCCCTCTCCTCCCGGGAAAGCCGAGCTCTCCCCACCTGCATGGGCTCGTGGCCGAATGCGGGGCTGACCGCGCTCACACCACCGGGCTGGTGGTCCCCCGTGTCGGGCTGTGGACGGCTGGGATGCGTCAATCTGGTCACACGATTCAGTCGAGCGTCCACTCTCAGAGCAAGATCCACCAGTCCGTTCAATGACTCAGGTAAGTCCAAAGTATATATCTCCTTTTGAACGCGGTCAGCCAGCCCATGCAGGAACATATCCCACTGCGCCTCCTCGTTCCAGCGGCACTCTGCGGCCAGGGTGCGGAACTGAATGGAATAGTCCGCCACCGAGCCTTCCCCCTGTCGCAGTTCGGCGAGTAATCTGGCCGCCTCCTTACCCGCCACTGCACGATCGAACACTCTCCTCATCTCCTCGGAGAGTGCCTGGAACGAGGTGCAGCAGTTGTTTCCGTTCTCCCACACCGCCGTTCCCCAAAGCGCTGCTTTCCCTGACAGCAGGGTCAATACAAATGCCACCTTTGCATGTTCACTCTGGAAAGTGCGTGGCTGTAAGGCAAAATGCATGGAACATCTCATGAGGAATGCTCTGCAATATTCAGGCTCACCGGAATACCCCTCAGGTGTAGGTAGGCGTGGCTCCAGTCCTTCCGCTGCTGCGGGCGCTGGTGGTGGGGGAACGGGCGGTGTGGGGGGCGCAGTGGGAATCCGTAGCTGTTGTACCTGTTGGGAGAGCTCGGACACCTGCTTCACGAGTGCTTGTACCGCACGACCTGTGCCCGAGACGTTCTCCTCCTGTTGGTCCATACGTGTGATGCAGTGAGCGATGAAATCGTTGAGTTGAGTTGTGCTTGCTGCGTCCATGATTGGTCAGATCGTTCTGTGAGGAAATAATAGGAGGATGCAAGATGCAAGTAAAACTCAGTTTATTGTTGGTGGTCAGATGTAAAGACACAGGTCGGGGACAAACACTCAGGTGGCTGTTGAAGCAGGGACGAGATGGCGATCCGGTGGTGGTGCAGTGGTAAGCGTGCTCGAGTGAAACCCAGGAACCGTGGAACATCCAGACGACACGAGGAACTGACGAAATCCAGACGACACGAAGAACTGACGAAATCCAGACGAGGAACCTTGTAGACGAGGCACGAGCACAGGACACACACCGGGAAACAACCACAACGATCTGACAACATGAGAGTGAAGTTACTGGGCATATAAAGGAACCTGGGATTGATGACAGCTGGTGACACTAATTAACACAACGAGTAACCACACCCACACAATTACACTCACGCAGACACATCAGTGAGAGACAGCCGATTCATGAACCGTGACACAATCATGCAAAATTAATCAATGAGGGCCTTTTTTAAAATATATTTTATATAGGCCTATAAGGTTTTTTTTTAATATGATATATTAGGCTATATAATAAGATTTATTTTGTTAATAGGCTATATCTTCATAGAGATATCATTAAACAAAAAGTAGTCAAACACATCTAACAACATAGCCTAAGTTGTTTATTTTTTACAACATTGTGTTCTTATTTTGTTTAATTAACGAAATGTCAATCTTCGTCTTTATAACAGAAGATACAATACAATACAAAAATCTTCAAGATACAGCCACACAATCTTCACATGTAACGGATTGTCACCTTATAAACAGTCCTTTGGAATGGAATAATAAACCCTTATAATAAAGAAAAAGCTTCAGTGATAAAGATCAAATGCTGTACACAAAAGCAGATGAGCCCAGAATATGAACGCAATGAATGTAATACGTTAAGCGGTTTCCTTCCATAGAAACCCTTTATTATAAAGAAAATAAAGGTGGCTCTTAACGTGTCAGGATATGGGATTGCGGTGCAGCAAATCCTTTAAATGGTATTCAATGCAAAACAAAAATGAAAAATACAAGTAGCCAATAAAATAAACAAATTATTGTGGCATTAATTAGCCCATAAACAATATTTATTTTAAAGCCTAAACGAATTTGTTTAAAGAAAAACACCAGCGTTGGGCGTTTATCTGTATAGGATAAGTGTTTCAGCCGCTCTTTTCAAACTGGCGCAATAAAATGCAATAGAATTTGATTTGTTAAACATGAAGAGGAATTATCAGTCTGGCATGGCCGCTCGCTCTAACGTTAACCTATAAATGTTCGCTATTATTAAGCGCATATCCGAGTGTTTGTGCGGAGTGTGGAGCGCGCACTACATGACATGGATGCGCCGGTGCCATCACTCGCATTTTCCTATCAACAGTGGAAACAACTTAAAATACTCCATTTCTGGTCATACAGAAAATAATAATACATCAGTCGCAACTACTTTTATTTGTGTAAACTCACAACAACAAGAACACGTTGTGCTTTTGTAAAATAAAAGAAAACGAACAGGGCGCGCTTTCATGATCTGTGAATTGGAGCGCATCTCAAAAATGAACTGAAAAACAGTGTATAGACAAGTCTCACAGACATGAGAAATCTAACTAACTATATAAAGTTTATTAAAAAAATGTCCACCAACGAAAAAAATCCAATGGCAAATACGGTAGCCTACCATCTGATTATGTAATCCTGTCCGTATGAAAGGCGCATCTAGGCAGCGGAGATGTATGGAGATATGTTTGCAGGGTGCCTAACCGCACTGATTTAGAAAAGACTAGTTCATTAATAAACAATTAAAATGCTTCGTTATTTTTTTCAGACACATTTATTATATTATTAGCCTACTTTTGCCAGTGCTTTGCGGCTGACAAGACAGGACAGGCATGTGACAGAGACTCATTTGGCCTTGGCTCATTTTCTGTGAGGAATATATATCAGAACACATTTTCAATGAAAACACGTACACCCCCCCTACACATTTATATTACACACAGGAGAAAAGTGTGGAAATTGTAGGTCCTGTGTTTACTCTGTCCTCCTCCTGTCAGGGCCTGTGTGTGTTCTTGTATATGGTTTATGAGGACACAAATGTGTATAATGACATGGGTATTACAACGTAAACATGGTTTATGACGACATCTGTGTCCTCATACTAAAACATATGGTGTTTTTTGAAATTCAAAAAATGCCAAAAGTTTTCTGGCTACAGTTTATCTGTCTACAATCATTGTTCCCAAGCAATGACACCGTCACAAACAAATGTGTAAGGGGGAGTAGCGGCAAGAGGTTATAAAGCACAATGCATAAAGTGGCTATGCAAAGTGCTTTACAAATAATCAGATGAAAAAAATCGAGAATGTGCTACAAAAGAACATAGAAAAATAACAGATTAAAGTGGGCCTATTATAATGATAAATAAAATATGCTTGCCTTACAAGGCGGTATAACGTTAGCAATCTAAGTTTCAGCAACATTCAGTGAGCTGAGGCATGGATCGAATCTCATCCTTGTGCTGGGTTGGATTAATATCGTCTGTTCTTGTTCTTTACTGATTGGGTGATACCAGTTCAAATTTATTGGCTTTGGAAAAGACAGGGTGGAGATCATTATCATTTAACAGTACGCGTCTTGTGACGCGTTATGATACGCGTCATTGGGGACACTGTGCGCCGTAAAAAGCGGCGTTACATGGGCATTTAGAGCGTCGTTTTTTTCGCCGCCTCCAAAACGTCGAAAAATACGCCGTTGTTTACACAATTCATCGGCGTTTTTTACGGCGTTTCGCTTTTCGACGCCGTAAAAAGCGGCGTCCTGGCCGTTTAAACGGCGCTTTTTACGGCGTTTTTTTTAACAAAACGACGTAGGAAAGTGGCGAAATATGACCCATTAGGCGTTCCATATGTGTGTGAGATGTGCTCGCGTCTCAGATGAGTATGTGCGCGGTTTGTGTGTGTGTGTGCGTGAGCGACTTTAGATGTGACGTTGTGCATTTCATATAGTTGGAGCATTCAGCAGTATATGTATGTGTGACTACTTAGTATATGTGTATGCAAGCGTTTTATGTGTGCGTGAATGAAGTTCGATTTAACCCATTCAGACCCTGCGTCCATTACAATGGACATCACATGTCAACCCCCCTTTTTTTTACTTCTGGAGCATTTCACCTAGTTTAAAGCCTGCAGTCCATTAGATTGGACGCTTGTCATCCAATCAAATGGCAGTAAAGCTCTGCATGTAGTAATTATTAAAAAAAACACTACTTTGAAGAGAAGCATGTCAGCACTTCACTCCAAACACAGAAGCAAGCAACATTTTCTATGGTTTTATTTAAATTTTTTGATATGTTTGTCAGTATTTCATAGTTTGTATGTAAAATAGAAAGATTGAACTTATTAATTAAAGTTAAAAATCGATTGTAGAATTTCAAATTTTAAATCAGGATTTTTTCAAATGTGTCTGTCCATTAGAATGGACAGTGGGTTCAAAAGCCTGTTACTGAAATCACATTCCAGTAATTGAAGTCCAGTAATGCTGATTGAAATTTCTTATATAAAAAATCTATATCACAGTACCGATACATTTTTAAAACTTTTTCATATGCAGAATATATAGTTTTTGAAGTGCTTGAACATATAGCTGATGGAAGTATCTCAGATGTTGACTTTATGTGGAGTGATGATGAGGAAGATGGAGATGTAAGAAAAATATCCGTATTTAAAACTTTATAAAGTAAAATGACTAGCTTCCGGCGAAACTGTACAAAACATACAGATTTGACATAAATCTAAAGCGTAACTTGAAAATGAATTATTTTTCTTACACAAACGCATCGCTTCGCTTCAGAAGGCCTTTATTTACCCCCAAGAGCCGCATGGAGCACTTTTATCATGGATGGATGCACGTTTATGGACTTTCAAAACAGAAACAACCATTCACTGCCATTATAAAGCTTGGAAGCCAGGACATTTTTTAATATAACTCCGATTGTATTCGTCTGAAAGAAGAACGATGTCATACACACCTAGGATGGCTTGAGGGTGAGTAAATCATGGGCCAATTTAAATTTTTGGGTGAACTATCCCTTTATAGGTATAGTACACCCAAAAATTATATTTGTCATCACTTACTCATCCTTATGTTGTTCCAAATCTGTATGAGTTTCTTTATTCGGCTGAACACAAAATAAGATATTTTGAAGAATGTCGGTAACTAGACAGTTGACAGTATAGCCATTGATTTCCATATTTTTTCCTACTATAGCCTATATTTCCTAATAACTACATATTATATTTATTATGATATAATATTATAATTATTAGTAATTATTTTGAAAATTATAATAATATTTATCAGTAATGTATCAATATAGATATTACAGTTCAATACCGTATAATTAATTACAGCAAAAGCAGATCAAATGATGAAATACAGTACAAATACAGTAAAGTACTACTTGGTAGTTTACAGTACTGATCTTGTGTACTGTAAAGTGAATTACAGTACAGTTACTGGAAATCGAAATACATGCATCATGCATGGCAACCGTGCTGCCAGTAATGTACTGTAGAAATACAAGAAAATCGTTAACAGAGAAATTGTTTCAAAGATGCACACAGTAAATTACTCTAACGTGAATGCGTTGATTGATTCCTAGGTTTATTTTGTTATGAATAAACAAATGTGCGATCTATAAAGCAAAAACCTTACAATTAAAGTTGAAATGTTGTAATGTTCAAGTTTTTGATCTAAAAAAAGAAAGATGCGCAAAGAAAATGACTCTAACATGACCATATTGATTGATTCTAAGATATTTAGTTTGTTACAAACAATGTGCAATCTGTAAAACAAAAGCCTCAAAATTAAAGTTGAAATGATATACTGTTGAAAAGTTTTTGACCTTGAGAAAAAGCTTTAAGTATATACTAACAATTTTTATGTTTATTATTTAATTTTATGTTGGTACATTTTTGTGAAGTACACCTGTTTTGACCTGACGTCCATTGAAATGGACAAAAAAAATTACAATTAAAGCCAAACATTTTTTTTATTTTGTCTCATTTATAGAAGCCTCATGAGCTGGGAAAATGTACTTTTATATTTTTCAGAAACTTAAAACATAATTCAGGTCTGAAGGGGTTAAGCCCTAGACGGCGCCTCATATCTATTCGTTCTGGTGAAATCACAACATATAATGCACACAAAGTGTCCCTGCTTGATATACAACCACTGATGAGCATTATCGGTTTAAAAAAACTACGCATGCGGATTAGAACCCAAAAACCTCTGACATTCTTGACTAAAGTTCAAGTTCAGCTGCAGTGTTCCTCTTCGGGTAAGTCTAGTATTTTAATACCAACTGCAAATCTTGCATATCAAGTATGAAGTAGCCTATATCAAGTATATTTATATGAGGCTATACTTTGTGTGTTAAATATTTCTGCTCAGTGTCAGATATTTCTCTGTTTTGTAAAAGTCTATAATATATAATATGTAATATAATTGATATATAATATATATATATATAATATATAAATATAATATATATAAATAATATTAGAAGACACATTTTTTATCTTAACTTAAGTGTTTTCGGCTACATCAGCACAATTTTTAATTTAATCAGAAATCAGAAAATCTTTTTCAGAAAACACACACAGATATTATTTTTTTGATAAAGTGTGTGCAGTTTCCTTTTCTTAAGTACCGGTTTAAGAACCGTTTAAGCACCGGAACCGTTTGAAAAATACCGAGTAGGTACTGGTATCAGATAAAACCCAACCAATACCCAACCCTAGTTACAATCTACATCCAGCTTCTATTGCTGCAATTTGCAATTGCAGATGTAGGCTATTTAAACAGTCTGAAGAAATATAGCCTACATCTCAGTAAAAGTGTTTTCTTAGTGCATTAAACTAAGTAAAAAAACTCTCACATTTTAGAACATCCTTAATTCACCCATAACCTGTGTGAGACATACAACTTACATTCTGTCTAACCAAGACTCTCTCTGTTCTGGAAATAATCCAATGTAACTAACTTTCCCACAGTGTCCCATGAAACAGAAACTTAAATTCATACGTTTGAATAACAGTGAAATAACAAATAAATGAACATGTAAAAAGTCAAACCTGTGGAAATCTGTGTCCCAAACAGCAAACTGAGTTTTTCTGCTGGACATTGCATAATAAGTGTACTCATGTTACACAAGATGCATGTCAGCAAATCAGAAGGGGTCTGTGTGTTCCGAGGTCAATCCCACAAATCCCATGACTCCAGTGGAGGGAGACATGACTTCCAACACTTAATCTGTGTGTCATCAATGTTCTCTGCATAACTTGTCTTTTTTTAATCTGAGAAAGTTAGACATCATTGTTATTTGGACTGTTATTCAAGGATTTCTCTATGTATCATCCAAAGCCGTTTTTATTGAGTCAGAAAGTTAGTGATTCTTAATATTTAAAGAACATTCAAAGAATGTTTTCTGCCAACATTACGAGAACATTCATCAAAAATACACTGATAAAAATTATTCTGTTGTGAAGTAAATACTTCAAAAAAAAATAAAAAATCTATGAAAACGTAAATTATTTATTAATGCTCAATTCAACTTGTAGAAATTAAAGTGTAAATATCAACATTATAAAATTAAGTAAAGCTTATTCAACTTTTCTGGTACTGGTGTTCTCATCATGCACTGGGGCTTACATAATTAATAAGGCTGCTTTTATCAATGTTTTTTATTTTATTTTTTTTATCTGTATTTACATCAGCAGTTTAGGTTGTTACATCTGGATGTAATTTAGAGATTTTGGGTTAGTTAGTTAGTTAAAATAAAGATATTTTGAAGAATGTTGTAAACCAAACCGTGATGGACCCCATTGACTTCAGTCCATTGATTGTCTGCTTACTAACATTCTTCAAAATATCTCCTTTTGTGTTCAACAGAAGGAAGAAATCATAAATGTACCTCTCCTGAAGTTATTAACCCTCCATTATTAATTTTTTTCCACGAGTAATAACTGTGAGAGTAATGCAATTTTTAACCTGGGATAAACTGTACTTTCACTCTGAAACTGTTAACAGTGTGATGAATCAATCACAAGTTTTGATGCATCGAGTTTAAGAGCAACACAACTTTTGAATTTGCTAATATTACCCTGAAAAAAATGTGTAGAAATTACCTTGAAACATATTTTTTTTCATTCGGAAATTACTAATTACTTGTACATTTCACAAATAATTTAAAAAGAAACAGCTAATTAAACATGTTTATTTTTTTTTGAAGAGGAAAGTCTGAAATAGTATTGTAAACTTACTCAGCTTAGAACAATCGTGTTTATGTAAAAAGGAGATTTTCCAAAAAGGGACACGGATGTCTGTGGGATTGTGGGATTGTAAGGATTGCATGGCTGGAGCAAAGATGATCTCTGAGAAAACAAAGGACTTTCTGCATTGACACAAGGCTTGCTGTCTTCCATATATTTATACACAATAATAATCTTTTATTTGTAATATTTGGCATGTCTGTTTGCTGCCCTGTGTGTGTAATAAGCAGTGTGTGTAATAAGCAGTGTGTGTGTGTGTGTGTGTGTGTGTGTGTGTGTGTGTGTGTGTGTGTGTGTGTGTGTGTGTGTGTGTGTGTGTGTGTGTGTGCAATAAGCAAAGTGTACATCCATTGTGGAGCCACCTATAGGCGCACATTACTAACACAATCTTTAAATAACAAAAATAATACTATGCCATTGACTTTAGAGCAGGTTTCAGTTGGTCAATGGCTCTATTTTTAGTTCCTCCCCACATTGAAACATTGTGATGTCCCACATCTGGCCCACATCTGGCACTTGTGGAATGATGATCTGGCCCTCATGCAGTGTGGAATGACGGCCCTTGGGACTGCCACTTTGGAGAATAGCGTGGGTGAACAGGCCATGGCTGCCCTGCGAAAGCAAATGGTGTCCCACAGAGCCAGCACCTGCACTCACACCAAACAAGGTTATTTCAACCAATAATTTTTTCTGTTCTCTTCTTTCCTTCAGTGATTCTGCTTGTTAACAGGCTTATTAAGGCTGAGATGACTCCATATATAATATACACAGGTTTTGTGGCTCAGATAAGGACCAGTTCTGGTTTATTTCTTTGCTCTTGGCTGACATGTGGCATTGCTATGGCCTGCTTGTGGCCCAGATCTGGCAAACAGGAGCGGTCCGCCCAAGGGCCGTCATTCCACGCTGCATGTGGACCAGATCATCTTTCCACATGTGCCAGACGTGGGCCGGATCAGGGCCGAAACAATGTTGCTATCTGGGCTGCTCTTGAGACAACTTATTTTTTGAGACTACTCTGCCCTCTATTGAGGGGAAAAACAACAACAATTAAATAATCAGCTTTAAAGTGTCACACAAGTGGCTCATATTACAGAACCACACAACCTATACAACCAGATGGACTGTCATCACAAACATCACTGCACAAAATCCGAAATTCACCATTTGAGGACAAATACAAGCAAAGATCTCAGATCAGTAGTTAAACTCACTCTGACGCGGTCATGAGAGGACCTTATATGAGGAATGCGACCTTTTTTTCTCAGTGTAAATAATAGCTATTTACACTAAAGAGACTTAATAAAAAAAAAAATAATAAACTACACAAGGTTCGAACAATCTCATAACGCTGGAAAAAAACTACATTACATGAGTTTTGACGAAGAGATTGTGATGAACAGCTCGTGTTAAAACAGACATTGTTCGTAAAGTAACTTTTAAGAAAAGTGTCAGCAGCTATTTTAGCAAAACAAATACCAAATTATTTAAAAAATGGGATAAAATGCTACAAATATTCAGCTCTAATCAGTTAATTATGGATTTTCTAATGTGGGATACCTTGCGCTGAAATCTGGGACACTTTGTGTTTGCTATCTTTATCAGTTTGGCTAAAAAAAAACTAAAAAAAACTAGCCTATGTTCACATGTGGAATGTTAATTACAAATATATAACACAGAAATTGTATACTATTTAAAGGATTTATTACAAATATTTCAGATTTTTGTCAGCAACAATAATAACCATGCACTGGAAGTCAAATATTAAAATAAATTAAACTTTGGAACATGAAATGTCTTAAAAACTGTTATTAACTTGTTAGTTTCTATAGGCTACTATTCACATGGAGTTTAGGACATGTATTTTCAAAAGCATACATTAAGCAAATTGTAATAAAAAAAAATTAAAAAAATAAGCAGCCCTTGCTAGTCCAGTATGCCATTGTCTCTTAGTCCAAAGTTTAAACCTGATCTTAAAAAAAAATAATATTGCTGCATTATACGCCCAACATTTTATCAAAAATACATGTATGGCATTTAACTTTCTTAATGCACATTTTCCTATTTTAGACTGTCCCACATTAGTCAAAACATGCTGTCCCACTTTTGAACCAACCTTTTCTAAAGTGGGACGACAAAGATTGCTTTAAATAGATAATATATAACAATATTATTGCAACATTTGATGTACAAATACATACATCACAAACAATTTAGAACATTGTTTTATTGAACGGATTTAAATGTTAATGTTAAGAGATAACTGCACTGAAGTTTAGGTTTCAGTGTCCCACATTACACTAATCCACCCCTACCAAGTTTCTATATGTGTGTAAAATTTCGACGGCTAAATTTGAAACCTGGATATACAGAAACAACAAGAGGAACTTTTCTGTGTCTGTTAAACACACATTCATTCATATTACCATTTCTTTGTGTGTGTGTGTAATGCTAGTTGTTATTGTTCAAGTATATCAACAGAAACCGATAAAGAGCCAACCGAAAGTGACGCTTGTCCTTGAATCTGACGCGCGCTTAATTTAAGAAAGTGAAAGTAAGCTAAAAGCGAAAGCGGAAGTTTAGACGTGGCCTCGTGTGAAAGACTGCGGACAAAAACTCTTATGGTCATGATACAAATATACATTTTTTATAGCTCTTTTTTTTTTGTGTGTTTGTAAACTACATTAATATGTTTATTGTTATAGCAATACTCCTGGTATTCGCTGATGGTACGTATGATGATCACTTTACGTTGATACACGAAAATAGCTTTCGAGTCTTTCTTTCTCATTTATTAAAGCTATCAATTTCTCTATCATTTCTCTATAGGCTTCACTGTGCACGGTCCACCAGATCCTCTGGCTGCTCCTCTGGGATCTTCAGTGGTTTTGCCCTGTTATGTTGATGAACCTTTACCAGTGGAGGGTCTGGAGGTGGAATGGAGAAGAACAGACTCAGAGTCTTTAGTTCATCTGTTTCTAGATGGTGAGAGTCGACCAGAGACACAGCAGCAGGATTATCATGATAGAGCTCATTTCTTTACTGATCAGATTCAACATGGAAACTTCTCCCTCCGTCTGGATGATCTGACAGCTGAAGATGAGGGAAATTACACGTGTAAAGTTTACAGTCAGCTGGAGTCTGGAGAGACTGTGGTTCAGATAAAAGCTGTTGGTGAGTGAGAGACACTTGAATTGTGGTGAAAATTTCAATCAAATGGCATTTTTTGTATTTGATGTCCATTATTCTTCCAGAGAGTCTGCTGGTATCAGGATCGAGTCACTCCACATCTGCATATGTGGGTGAGGATGTCATTCTGAACTGCTCTGTAGACTCTCACATCAAACCTGAACACATTGAGGAGGTTTCATGGAAAAGAGCAGATGAAGATATTCCGTTTCTGCTCTATCAAAACAATGAAGCTTTACCAGATTCATCAGATGAACAATACACAGACAGAGTTGAGTTCTTCACTGCTGAAATCCCCAAAGGAAACTTCTCTCTCAGACTGAAGAGTGTCAGAACTGAGGATAAAGGAGTTTACATGTGTGAAGTGTTTGCTGGAGTACTTTCAGCCAGTGCAACTGTAGTACTGGAGCAACTGGGTGAGTCGACAAAACATGGCAAATAAATAATGCAGTCTGTTAACACCAACCTTCTTCAATTGTAAACAATATGGTATTTTAGCTATATTTACACTTGGAGCGAAAAGTATCTACATTTTTGTATACTTGGTGTCAGATTTAATTTAACAGCTAAATTAGCATGAGATCGCAATGCCATAAAAGTGTCATTACACTGTAAAACCTAACAGCTATATTTACTAAATAAAATAGTTCTGCACTCATATATTACTGAATGTTATGTGGACACAATGACTGAAACAGAACTCAAACTGAATGAGTTATAGAACATTTCTAGATCCCAGCAAGATAATTGGATTTTCTCAGTCTACTGTAACCGTGTGTCTATAAAACACTTCTGTTATAGCACAAAAGTCAAGACAAAATAAGATCAGGTGTTTATGGTTAAGTATTGATGATGACAATCATCATTTAGTGACCTGATTCACAGATCTCATTCAGTGTCTAATCTCTGATAAAATCTGCAACATTGTGATTCTACAGCATAAATGTTGTGACCATCAGATAATATGAAGGATTTTCCTAACAGTGTGTGCACAAAATATTTTCATCTATGGGATTACTAAGACTCACACAGACATCAAGAATCAGCATATGAATCTCAACAATGGTGACCATTAAATAAGGATTCATGCTGCAATTGCATTCTGGGTACTAGCATAATACAAAACTTATCCGTGGCTCCCAGCATGCATTGCGGCATTAATCAATTTTGAATGGTCACCATTGTTGAGATTCATATGCTGATTCTTGAAGTCTGTGTGAGTCAGTTTGATACCATCGAATTTTTCAAATCTGATTGTCACAACAATAGATCTTACAGGTCTCCTTAAATGTTATGAGTTAGCTTAACTTATTGGATTTGATTTGACCTTGTGTGTGATATTGTGAGCTAGCAGTAACTGCAAGTGCTCTGAGTTCTTTTAAAGTTTGAAATTGCACTGTTTTTACTCAATATAGTGAAGTTTTATATAAAGTATTTGAATCCAGTGTAAAGTTTAATTGTGCATTAAGAAATATCCTTGTTTTAGTGCACTCTCTCTGGTGAGTTGTCATTGGCGAGTTGTCTCTGGTGAGTTGTCATTGGCGGACGATCCAAGATGGCGCCTGTGCGAGTGGCATGCCATCTATCACTCCCTACCTTGTTTTATATTTGGTTGTTTTTATGTGTTCTTATACCTTGTTATCAAACGGAGCCCGTTGTTTATGATCGTCAGACACTCCTGGACATTCGCAGGTGTTGCATGGATGGCTTTGATGCGAAATTGGGGAATTTTGCTGATAATACCTACAGGAGTACTCTCGATGGCATTCCAGATTTTCTTCGCTGTTGGCCATTGGATGTTATCCCGAGGAAACGTCGGAGAAGACGTGGGAAACGCAGCGGAAAACTGGTCAGTCTAAAGATCTATCTGCGAGGTGGTCTCCGTAAGATCTCTACGTCTCGGCCATGGACCGAGGATCTGATCAGCTTCTCGGTTCATTATACGCCGGTCCCGACATCTCGTTGGCTCACATATCTTCAGACTAACTCCCGTGCTTCTCCTAACCTCCCGGCTCGACAACTACAGGATTCCGACACTCGGATTATTATTCGACGTCTTCGTCCGATGGGAGTAAATTCTTCAAATCTTCGCCCTCTGAGGAAAGCTTCAGCTCCATACAGCATTTTGCATTCTCCTAAAATGGCACTGATCAATGCTCACTCCTTGGTCAATAAGACATTTATTTTACATGATTTTATAACATCTAACAACCTTGATTTCATGTTTATCACCGAAACCTGGATGAAGGTAGGAGATTTGAGCCCGTACTCTGATCTTGTTCCAAATGACTATTGCTTCTATAACTCTCCCCGTCTGGTTGGTAGGGGCGGAGGGTTAGCTGTTATTGCTAAAGACAGTTTAGGAGCACGCTGCCAAATGCTACCCTCCATTAACCCTACAAGCTTTGAAGTTCAACTATTAAGACTTGACTGGATTCAACCTATTGTCTTAGTCTTAATATATCGGCCTCCGCACCTGACGAAGGACTTTATAGAGGAATTTACTGAGCTTCTTGGGGATTTAATTATTACTTATGATCGGATTTTATTGTTAGGTGATTTTAATGTACATGTTTGCTGTGTGTCGGATCACTTATCATCGGAGTTTTTGAATATTATTGATTCTTTTAATTTGGTGCAGTGGGTTAAAGAACCCACACACAATCGTGGTCATAAGTTGGACTTAATATTGTCCTTTGGACTCTCAATAACTGATACTGAAGTGATTGAACTACCCATCTCTGATCATTTTCCTATCATATTTAAAATTGCTCTTCCAGCTATGCCTCACATAACTGTCTCTGATTTAAAACAGGTTCGAGTGTACTCACCGCGATTTCGCGAGGCTTTCACTGAACGTTTTAATGAAATCACTTCCTCAGTGTCCTATGAATCTTCATTATTAGATCTAGATGTTGAGCAACATCTTGAGTCCTTAAACATTGTATGGTTGGAGATTTTAAATGCTGTTGCACCCTATAGGTTGCTAAAGCCGAAACGTAAAGCTGAGCCTTGGTTAGATCAAAATATTCGCTCCTTGAGACAACTATGTAGGAAAGCAGAAAGAAAATGGAAGAAAGACAAGCTTCAAATATCCTTTACCATACTTAAAGAATGTTTATGGACATATCAGAATGCAGTTAAGAAGGCCAAGTCTCTTTATTTTTCTAATCTAATCGAGGAGCATCATCAAATTCCTAGAGTTCTTTTTTCGATTATCAATTCAGTATTACATTCCCCTGTACAGACTTTCCGTAATCCTTCTAAAGCATTATGTGAAAATTTTCTAAATTATTTCGAGACTAAAATTATAAGAGTTCAAATACCAGATACCAGTGATGATAATTCGACCTCAATTACTCCATTGGCTTCTTGGAATATTTTTAATTCTATTTCCTTAGACTCATTAAAGAAAATAGTTTTAAAACTAAAAACCTCTTTTAGTCCTCTTGACACTATGCACCCCCGCTATCTGAAGTTATTAATTGATATTGTAGGACCTGGCCTTGTAACTTTATTTAATAGATGTTTGCAGTCAGGGATTATCCCGGATAGCTTAAAAAGAGCCACAGTGACTCCAGTGCTAAAAAACCCCACACTTGATACATCTATTTTAGCAAATTTTCGCCCCGTGTCTGTCCTTCCGTTTATTTCGAAGGTGATGGAAAAAATTGTCTTTCTGCAACTCCAGTCCTTCTTATCCACAAATCGTATATATGAGATCTTTCAATCTGGTTTCAAATCTTTACATAGTACTGAAACGGCCCTTGTTAGAGTCTTAAATGACATCTTAATGATTACTGACTCGGGAGCTTCTGTCGTTTTAATCATGCTGGACTTGTCTTCAGCTTTTGATACTGTCGATCACGGAATCCTCATCTCTCGACTGGAGTCCTATGTGGGTTTAGGCGGGGCAGTGTTAAAATGGTTTAAATCTTTTCTAACAAACAGAACTTTTTCTGTTAAAATTGGAAATTTTACTTCTTCATTACGCAAGTTATCCTGTGGTGTACCACAGGGATCTGTTCTTGCTCCCACTCTGTTTTCCTTATATTTACTTCCCTTGGGATCCATCTTCAGGAAACACAATGTAGCCTTCCATTGTTACGCTGATGACATGCAAATTTATCTGCCTTTGACCAGCGGTAATGTGAATGCTGTTAGTAACTTATCAGCATGTTTGAATGATGTAAAGGCATGGCTCTCAAAAAACTTTCTTTTTCTGAACTCAGATAAATCGGAAGCTATTGTTTTTTGCCCCTCCGAACAAAGAAGACAATATCTACCTAACCTTGATCTCTTAAATTTGACTATCTTAGCTAAGGTTCGTAATTTAGGTGTGGTAATTGATGACAACTTACAATTTGATAAGCAAATTGCCTCGGTAGTGGGCTCTAGTTTTTTTCATCTGCGCTCCTTTTCTAAAATTAAATCTTTTCTTTCTAATGCTTCTCTAGAAATTGCTATTCACGCCTTTATAACATCTAGGCTAGATTATTGCAACTCTCTTTATTATGGCATTTCTAAGAATCAAATTTCGAGACTACAAGTTGTTCAGAATGCAGCAGCACGTTTTTTGAAAGGAGGCAAAAAATTTGATCATGTGACACCGCTTTTGAGATCCCTTCACTGGTTACCGGTTCAATATAGAATCGACTACAAAATTTTACTGTTAGTCTACAAATCCTTACATAATCTTGCACCATCTTATTTATCGGATTTACTCCACCCTTATATTCCTAACCGAGAACTGAGATCAGGAAACAAATTCCTCCTTCGTATTCCGAAAACTCGCTTGAAAAAGAGGGGAAATAGAGCTTTCGAAGTGGTGGGCCCCACTCTATGGAATAATCTTCCTACTCAACTTAAAATGGCTTCCACTTTATCTGAATTTAAATCAGCGCTAAAAACATATCTGTTTGTATTAGCTTTTAATGTGTAATTTACTTGTATTTATCTTTTAATGCATCATATTTGACTGTTGATAGTGATGTTGTTGGTTCTTTATGTATCTTGTCGTGATTATTGTACAGCACTTTGGTCGGCCAAAAACCGGAAGTAAATGTGCTTTAGAAATAAACGAACTTGAACTTGAACTTGCACTCGATTAAAATAAGTTCAGAGTACTCATAACTATTGTTTTTTATAAACTCAATTGAATTGAGGTAATCAGTGTCCTCAAATGAAATGAGTTCGCTTAACTTGTTTGGTTTTACAGTGAGTGCAGTTGTAAATGTTATGACGGATGTCTGTGTTTCACAGGTTTCTCTTCTTGGCACATAACTGTGTTGTTTTTCTGTTTCGTTGCTGTATTTGGAGCTGTACTTCTGCTCTGCTGTCTGATCTACTGCAGATCAAAAAACACAGGTGTGTTTGGAAGGAAAACCTTTTTATTTCTTGTGATTAACTGTATTAATCTTGTATTAATATTAATCTGATTTATTATTCATATTAATTGTATTAATCTTGTATTAATAAAACTGTATTAATTAACTGTATTAATATTGGGATTAACTGTCACAGTGTTTTGCTCATTTAACTGTGATTATTCTGCATCTCCTCTCCAGTCAACAGCAGAACAATCTGGAATCTTCAGCTTTCTCTGGTCTTTTTTCCAAATGTCTGTATGTTCTTCGCCTTCATCCTCTGGGGTCTCACTGAAGGTGAGTTTAGGAGTTTAAATATACAGTATAGCACTATAAAGCATGTGGCAGATTTTATTAGTCTTTTTTGTAATTTTGTTCAAAATTACAACATTTTTTTTGTGATGGGACTATTGTTTAAAGTCCCACTCCGATCATATTTTGAGCTATTTTTAAACATTCTCAGTGGTCTTTAAATGATGATTATGCCGTTTTTAGCCAAAATCACAAAACCTGTGCCGTTTTCTGGGACTTCTCTTCAGCAGAGCGGCAGTAGCTCATTAGCAATTCGCCTCTGCGTTGTGGGCGGAGCCGTTGGCTGAAGCGAGATACATAGGCAGCAACAGCCTCTTTCTGTCTTTCTTTCTTTCTGTCAACACAGAAAACATGTCATCACTGGATAGTTTTTTTCGTTTAATTAAAGTGTTGTTTTATGTCAGCTGAATGTCCGGAACGCTTTTCAGAGAAGATAAGGAAACTTATTTAACACAATTCACACCCAGCGGCAATTCAGAAAAAGAAAAAAAATCTCCGAATGCTCCACATGAAACTTTGGTCTTCCGACCTTTTACCGCTGTGTCGATTTATTTTGATTAATATGTGCGAGGGAGAGAGAGCAAGACAGCGCTTAGTTTGGAGACGGTGAGGTCTTGTTTACATTTTCGCCTGGCTCCGAAGACAGAGAGTGCGCGCGCGCGCGTCCAGGTCTCTCTCTCTCTGCTCGTTCTTTCAGTTATAAACATGTCCTGTCACAAGCGCAGCAGTTCATCTACATTACTCACCGATCAAATAAGACTTTGGCGGGACAAAAATTCACTTTGGCGGGCGCTAAAACAAGTTCAATGCAGGAAAATTCATGCGTGAATTTAACTGAGTAGTACATGACCATGCACTCGCACAAATGCGACCACATACAATTTTAACTCGCACATTCTCAAAAAATGGTTCGCAGTCTGGAACCCTGGAACGTAATCCATTCATCTCTCACAGCAACATGTTTTGGTAAAGCATGAAAGCTAATACCAATATCTCTCCTCTTAGCATTGCAACCCGCTACCGCACATAGGTATTGATCCGCCATCGTCCTGAGCGGGCGGGGCGGAGGGGAGTATGAGCTTGTGGCCCCGCCCAGTGGAGTTACTACGTCACAACTCCAGTCTATTTTAGCCGGCATTTTAGCGTCTGCTACTGATTCACAGCCATTTGAATACAGAAATACTCAGAAATACAACTTTGAGCTTATTTTTCTCAAGATATGTCCTCTAGCATAAGAAAAATGCCACAAGAACATGTTAACACCTAGAAAAACATGATTTTCATCGGAGTGGGTCTTTAATACCTGTCAATTAATATTCTGTTCCAGGATTTCTCCATGAGACCGTCACTTGCTCTGCTCTGTATATTCTGAGACCTGTTATGTTGATTTGGGCTTTGTCTTATTTAAAGTATCTCCAAGGTATGTTAGAATTTAAAGTTCTTTATTATTATTATTTTTGTTAAGGGGATCAGTAAATGCAAATTGATGGCAACAAAAAAACATAGCATGACAATTGTCACAGCCACGCCAGGCTCCACCCTCACACAATCACAGCTCACTCCCTCTCCTGAGTACTGATCACACACCTGCACATCACACACCTGCACATCATCAGTACTATAATCACCCCCGGCATTTAAGCCTCACTCTCACTCTCAGTCCGGTATTGTTTGCATCAAGACGCTAACGCTGTGCTTACCATTAAGACTGCTAATCTACTTACCAGTTTCCTTGTGTTATCTCCGCGTCTCCAGTTTATTCTCCTCGTCTCCAGTTTATTCTCCTCGTCTCCAGTTTATTCTCCTCGTCTCCAGTTTATTCTCCTCGTCTCCAGTTTATTCTCCTCGTCTCCAGTTTATTCTCCTCGTCTCCAGTTTATTCTCCTTGTCTCCAGTTTATTCTCCCGAGTCTCCGCTATTCTTCATCTGATCTCCATCTGCAAGTATACGAACTGTATCATTCAAGTTTAATCGTCTGGATCTCTACTTACCCACGTTCCTTCACCTGCACTGCCGATCTTTCACCTGGTTGTTCAAATAAACATTCCATTACCTGTATCCTTGTGTCTGTCCCTTCTGTCTTGTAACAAATTCAGAAGTATGAAATTATTTAAAACCACAAAGTCAGCCTCATTTTTTTCTCTTTAGATTATTTTCTAACTGTATTCTTGGCATATATTGAACGTGTAATTGAGTTTTAACTGTGTGCTAATTCGGATTGATTCAAACCCCTGCAGACCGTTGGTCAGAAAACTGTGTAATGACATCAAATTACTCCATAATCCCTTTAAATGAGTTTATGATGATAATTCAGATTGTTCAGGTGTACTAGATATCACAATTTCTTCTCTCCTACTTCCAACCTTTATCTTTAACATCCCTTTGAATTTGATATAAGTGTCTCCCTTTCCCCTCTCTATCCAACCTTACCTGACCACCTCACTGGCTGCAACTGCTTAAATGTAGAGTACAAGCAATGGAACGGATATGTAATAATATTATATAATGACCTGATTTGATGTGTTCAACCCTTTCGGTCTACAGGCAACATTAAACCATGGATCAGGTTTTTCAGAATAACAAGTGAATTGACTGTTTTCACAGTCGTTGTTTATTCAGGTGAGTAAATCCTAATGTTTCACATCAGAGGTCATGCTCATTATTCTGACATTAAAAGTGCTTTATGAAATATTACCTGTTTTGCTTTAACTTCATTAGACTTGGCCAGAATTCAGCCATTAAATCTCACCCCTCCCTCTCTTTTTCATAAATCCCATCGTCCAAACCTTAATACTCAAAATGATTAAAAGACAGACAGTGTCTAGTATCCCAAGAATACTTTCTTATTTTGCTGTTTACAAAGACACGTGTGATTTCTCAGAATATCTATTAGAGTGAAATCTGTCATAGTAGAAAAATAGAAACATTTAAATGTGGAATGTTCAAAATATTGTTCATTACAAAATAATAAAACTACACCTTATTATAGAGTATACTTTACTGCATGCACTGTAGCCTTTTCTAAAATACCCCAAAATACTAAAACTATGTACATTAGGTGACCTTCGCTTTCTTTGATACAGATTAAGTCAATGTGGCTTCATTTAACCCCTTAAGTAGGTTTCCATATAGCTTAGGAGTATGAAAATATTATTGTTGCAAATTGATAAATTACTGATCCTCTGTAATGTATTTTGAAAATCAGACAACAAAATATGAAAACTAGAGATTGTAAGCTTTCAAATGATATGTAGTTTGTCAAGATTAGTTTAGGTTTAGTATAGGATATTACTGTTTTAAATATGTAATGGCTGTGGGCCCACTGGTGACACTTAAAGACACTTAAAGTCTGTTTGTTTGACAAACACTGTTCAGTTCAACACATCTTTAGATATGTTCTGTTCTTGCTCAGGACATCATCTTGTGTGACGTTTAATTTCTATCTATTCCTCTAGTTCTTTTAACATATGGCTGGAGAAAGAGTGCACATGACACAAGCAACTTACCTCATGTAGCTTCTGGATTAAGCTTTGTAAATGTTGTGGTGTCGTGTTTCACCCTGAGTCACAGTAAGTGTTTCTGCATGATTTGATTCGACACTTACTTTGTTAAAGTGGCAGGGTTTAGAAAAAGTACTTGACATGTGACTGAGCCAAACATTAAACTTTACAGACATTCAGCCTGATCAATCATCAGACTTAAGTGTTCCTCACTGCTGTACGACTGAGATAGCCAATGCTCCTGTGGTTGGGAAAGCTTCCACAAACGAAATTACCGGTAGTGTTTAACCCTTTAAGACCGTGCGTGTGTCTGTTTAAGAGCCTATAGAAACTGAAACCAAATCGCTAGCTCAATAACTCTTTTTGCATACAAAACCAGAGATGTAACCTGTTCAGATCAAGCCTCCAACATGCTCCTGTTGCGTTCTTTTCACCCTCTAATGAGTCTGTACAAATTGCGTAATATGCGTTTACAAAAAAAAAAAAAACCACACAAAAATGCATTGCACGTCTTTGCACACATGTTCTGTAGATCTGCGATTGATAGTTACATCTTCCGATGCTCATTGACGTATCACGTTCTGTGCACTATGACCCCAAAGGTTGTCACATGTTGTGACGTCACACGCTGCGTCATTTGACCATGCGTTTGACTCCCATTTGCTGTACTGGTATGTTTCTTTCTTTTCGTTATTGTCTTTTTATCATTGCTTCATTTTATCATTTATTTCTCCTTTACACACTCACAAATACACTTTTACAAATGCAAGCACATTCACACACACACACACACACACACACACACACGCGCGCGCACGTAACATAGTCTAAACGAAAGTACATGGACGCGGATGTTTTGGCAATACTAATTGCGTCCGATGAAGATGAACTCACCGTCTGCTCATCGGCTCCAGATTCCGTTTCAAGGACGAAGCCGACTTTCTTGAAGGAATAGATCCGTCCCAGGAAGAAAGCCAGGTGTGCAGCCAAAGAAAGAAATGACGTGCAGTGCATTGTTTTTTTTTTCTTTTTTTTCTTTGTTTTTCTTTTGTTTTTGTAAACGCATATTACGCAATTTGTACAGACTCAAATGAGTGTATCTTAGAAACTAATTTATGTAAACAGTTCAAATAAATTCTGTATAGTTTTAAATTGTTTTATCAGGAAGAAAGCCAGGTATGCAGCCAAAGAAAGAAATGATGTGCAGTGCATTTTTGTGTTTTTTGTTTTTTGTTTGTTTTTCTTTTGTATTTGTAAACGCATATTACGCAATTTGTACAGACCTATAAATGAGTGTATCTTAGAAACTAATTTATGTAAACAGTTCAAATCAATTCTGTATAGTTTAAAATCGTTTTATGCACGTTTTTCACATTGACAAGTTTGAGGTTGGCATTTATCAAATTTCTGTATTGAATAAAACATGTAGAAAAAAAATATGATTTTTTTTATTTTTTATTTTTATTGCACTTTTGAGATATTTATCTAGTTACTATTGATTTATTACAAATATAGCCTTCAAATTGGGAAAGTAAGGATTATTTTGATGTATGGCATATGAAAATGCTCAAAAGAATGACAGCACAGCATGTAAAAATACAAAGATATACTCTGGCAGAACTGTTCTATGGTAGGTCATAAAGGGTTAAACATTACAAAATGAGAGAGAGAGAGGGAGAGGGAGAGGGGTGCAGTGCAGTCCAAGTTGGAATCATATAATTCATTCTTCCATTCATGCTTACTTTTCTCTCACTTTGTTTAGTTTTTTTGGTGGGGAATATTATGTTGTCTGGGTCTCAATTGTTCCATTTGGTCGACTCATTTGGAATTCCCTCTCTAGGTAACACCTGCATACTGATTCCTTCATAATTCATTACAATGATATGCAGCATGTAGTTTTAAATTCCACCTGTTTTTCTGTGTAAAAATCCAGTTGATTATAATTCAGGCAATTTCAGCTCGACATAGAACAGCTTGTAGAAATACATGCTGACATGAATGTGAAAACTGAATTAAGTCATTAAGAGCTCCATAAGAAAACTCTTATTTCAGTAATTTAACATTTATGTTTAAGATCTTCAGAGCAATCCTATGTATTTTAGCTACATGTTATTGACTTTTCTTTTTTAATGGGAAAATAATAGACGTATTCTCTTATTTTAGGATCTTTAATTGTGGAATCTGTTCCACCACTACTGTTGCTCTTCATGCTAGTTTCGCCTTGTCTCCAAGCAGAATTCAAATGTAAGTACATGCTGAAACACATTCTTATCATTGTTGTATAGATGTGGAAAGAGTAAATCCTATAATAATATTCCTGTATGTGTGAATTTGTGATTTTGAGACTGTATGAATAGAAATGCACTGCTTATATAAAAATAAATGCTTAATTTATTTGCTAAATCATAATTTAAAGTCTGCATGAAATAGGAGTTGCTATTGACAAATAAAAAAAATGTAAAAAAAAATGTAAAAAATTGAGGGACTTGATGATTAGTGTGTAACTGAATGGAGGCACATCTGATAGTGAGTGGCTTAACTGAATTGCATACGTCATAGACGTCAAGAGAATCCTATCATGAGAAGGTAAAGGTATTGTAACGCTTAGTTCCACAGAAGATGAAGACGATCATACAATAACATAAGATTTAATATGATACTTAGAATAAACAGCCAACATATGAAACAGCGTGCTAACACAAACAATACCAGACAACTGAAGAGTGAACAAGGAGGAACTTAAATACATGGCGATGACAAAATAACGAACAACTGTGATGATGATTACTGTTAGTGTCCATGGTAACTGATGAGTGGCAGCCAATGAGAACAAGGAACACGTGACGAATGAAAACTAGCAGAACATAACGGTGACAGTTATGACATTTTTTTAAATTAATATTACAAGGTAAAACAACAAACAAATTTGATTTCATGACGACTCTTCTCAGATTTGTATGTGATTTATGTGACCTGTAAAAGTTGATGAATTCACCTTTTCATTCACAGGTCTCCACCAAAGATGGATAACATCATTCTGGATGATAACAACACCACTCCTAGATATCTTCCTTGTAATTTATGTTTATCTAACCATATTGGAAAGGGAGAAAGGTACGCTGCTTTATTTTATGTTTAAATAATAAAAAAAAATTCATAAAAAAAAAAAAAAACGAATATATTATATTGTTATATTGTTAATATTACAAAAAATATTTGTAAGTAGATTTGTTGTGGTAAGTCACAAATGTGTCTGCTTTTATGCATGGACAAATATTTTTTGTAAGGTTTACATTTATAATACACTAAAATCATTGTTTTGTAAGAGATGTGCTGATCAGAAGTGCTTTATTTAATCTACAGAGTATTTGGGATGGACCTGGGTCATTGTATTTATGCAAGTTCTGAAGATGATTGCTTTGTATGAAAACAGCATGACAGGTATTACACATCACTGACATACAACAGTGTCCTTTATTACCCCACACTGTAATTATAAAACAACATCAAATATGGCGCTAAGAATGTCTTATATATGCAAACTAATGCAATAAAAATGTAAAATTTATAAATCATTATTCATATTATTATAAGAAAACAATAATAAGTTAGACCCTTTAGACTATGCGCTTGGTAAACTGCACTGTTTTTAATTTCTTAATGATCACTTCATTGGTCATGATGTCTGAAACTATTCAGATTCCTTCTTTTTTTCACATTTTGTTGTTGAAGCCTTATGCTAAAATGCTAAACCTCGATTCCAAGAGTCATCTCAGGGATAAACCAGACACTGCACTGAAAAAAACTACTTGTAAGATTTACTTAATAAAATCCTCGTAACAATTTGCACAAGTATATTTTAAGTTAGTTTTACTGCTATAATATCAAGTACAACTTATGTGTCATTATCAAGTAAAATCTACTAAGTAAAAATTACCTATTTGTATTTCATTTAGATGCTATATTTATTTAAAGTAATTAAGTCAAGTTTATTTATTGTTTTATAATTAGGAAGCTTGCTTTTATGAAATTATGAAGTAAATCTTACCATTTAATGAAGTAAATAAGTAGATTTTATTTAAGTTTTTTTGTTTTCATTTACTTAGTTTTATGAAATTATAATACTCCCTATAATTATGTAAACATTGCTAATTAATTTTTTATAAATAATCATGAACATAAATAAATGAACATTTTCTCTACATTTATCACAAATCACACAATTAAAATACAGTTAAACAGTTTATTTCAGTCATCAAAAAATGTTCTTCATACAAAAAATGGACATTCACAGTCATCTCTTGACACAGGTGCATTCAGTAAAACTTCAGAATTATATTAGTTACCCTTGTTTTAAACATATTTTTTTTTTTTTTTTTTTTTTTTTTTATCATGCAAAACATTCAACTTTCACAACAGCACTCTGAAATAGTAAACTTTAAAGAATACCATTACAACTTTAATGTATTAAAAGGATAGTTCACTTTGAAATAAAATTTCGGTATGTTTTAGCTTACCTCAAGGGCATCCAAGATGTAGGTGTCTTTTTTTCCGAGTAGTTTCAATTTTGATATTTTTAGGTCAAACCATTCTTGTCTGTCAGTCATATAATGCAGGTCTATGGTCACTATCTCAAAGAGCATGCACAGAGTCCAAATTAAACAATTCCCCATCGTCCAAATTAAACAATTCCCCATCGTAAGTACACATTGATGGCCTAAGACACGAAACGAGCGGTTTGTGTGAGAAAACGAACAGTATTTATATCATTTTTACCTCTTGAACACAGCCACGTCCAAGTGATCTGAGGGCGCGCGCGCGTTCTGGCTTATGGGCCTTTCACACAGGACGCGGTATGTGCGGTATGCCCTGTAATCGACAGGGACTAGAGAACTAGTTAGGGTAGAAGGAAAGCAAAAAAATAAATAAATAAAAACCTGATCCAGATAACTCAGGACCTTAGACTGGGCCGTATGCTCACTTTATAATGACAAGCTTTACAGAAATCCATGCGTGCAAAGCTCATCTTATTATATTCCAAAAGACCCGAGGCTGTAAATGTGCTTCACCTCAGCGCTGAATACTAATGCCAATGTGACACTTCAGTTTTTGGTTATTTTTAATACATTTGCTAAATAATTACACATTTCATTATGGGGCATTGAATGTAAAAAAAAAAAAAAAAAACTGAAATGTGAAAAAACATAAATCAGTTTAGTATATAAGGCTGCAAATATATTGTATTCAGTTATCAACAGCATTTTTCCACACACTTTTCCTTAAAAGTTAAATGATTTCTGTAAATCCAGTTGCCATATATGCTGTATGGCTTCTCCATGTTCTGAGTATTTCTTGAACGTAAAAGCAACAAACTATATTATAAAAAAATATTATAATAATTAGGGAGAATCAATCAATAATGAATAATTTACTGCCATTGTGTATTCTGATTATGAGTATTCTAACATTTAAAGGTATTTTCAAGTGCTTAATTTTTAATTATCAGTTACTGCCCAACACTGGGTATTCTCTCCCTTTTCTAGACCTTTTGATTGATTGATTGTTTGATTGATTGATTGATTGATTGATTGATTGATTGATTGATTGATTGATTGATTGATTGATTGATTTGTAGGCCTTTCAGTAAATTAGTCAATAAAACCATGTTGTTGTCTGTATTTTGTTATTACTAGAATATATATTATGATATTATGATCCCAGGATAAATCCATATTCTCTTCGCATCCTTTTGGCTTTTGAATCATATTTCAGTTTTGTTTGAACACAGAGGAAGAACATTCAGAAATCCAGAGACAACAACAGACTGAGACAAACCAACAAGGATCAAATACATGTAATTACTCACTGCTGAATATTAATATGAAACCTAATTAAAAATTAAATAATGATAATTAGCATACATACAATAAAGTTTATATATACATATATACAGTGGGGAGAACAAGTATTTGATACACTGCCGATTTTGCATGTTGTAGCCTTGTGCAGGTCCACAATTTTATCCCTGATGTCCTTACACAGCTCTCTGGTCTTGGCCATTGTGGAGAGGTTGGAGTCTGTTTGATTGAGTGTGTGGACAGGTGTCTTTTATACAGGTAACGAGTTCAAACCGGTGCAGTTAATACAGGTAATGAGTGGAGAACAGGAGGGCTTCTTAAAGAAAAACTAACAGGTCTGTGAGAGCCGAAATTCTTACTGGTTGGTAGGTGATCAAATACTTATGTCATGCAATAAAATGCAAATTAATTATTTAAAAATCATACAATGTGATTTTCTGGATTTTAGATTCCGTCTCTCACAGTTGAAGTGTACCTATGATAACAATTACAGACCTCTACATGCTTTGTAAGTAGGACAACCTGCAAAATCAGCAGTGTATCAAATACTTGATCTCCCACTGTGTATATATAAACTTTATTGTATTTATGCTCTATAATATTGCAAAACTTATTTCATCAACTATCAACTATTTGATTGTTTGATGTTTGTTGTGTGTGTGTGTGTGTGTGTGTGTGTGTGTGTGTGTGTGTGTGTGTGTGTGTGTGTGTGTGTGTGTTATAGTGCATCTCTGTAATTTCATCATGTACATGTTTGTGTGTGTGTTATAGTGCATCTCTGTAACATGTACATGTTTGTGTGTGTGTTATAGTGCATCTCTGTAATTTCATCATGTACATGTTTGGAGCAGTTGGTCTTGTTTCGTTGAGCTCTGTTACACTGACAGCAGAACTGATCCTGAAAGCACGTAAGTACAAATCTAAAATATTATATAACATTATAGAAATCTTTTAACATCACAGTTTTACTAATAAATAAATAAATAAATAAAAATGCTGAAAATGAACCGGACACAACATTATACAACTACCAAAATGTGCTTTATCGTTTTGCTTTCAAACGTCCCCTATATCTTCCTTTCTCTTCAATGTTATTCTATCATATTAATTCTCAGGAAACGGTGAGCGCGTCTTGAAGGATCTGAGAGTCATTGTCTTCCCCTCCGAATGTGTTTTTGCCTTGTATTGGCTCATTTTACTAATGCATGATTACTGTAAGTATCTTTTAAAAATATATATTTTATTTATTATTATCAGGAGTTCAAGCGTGTAGCACTGAAACCCAATTGTAAATGCTAAAATTTCCAAGGATCAGCTAAAAGTGATCAGGCTGACCAAACTGTATATCATAGAGACTGGTAGTTCTCACAGCATCTACAACGTCACCAAGGCTCGTCCTGATCGGCCTGATGGTGGCGCTACAGTCATAAAATGTAGCCTATACGTAATGGCTCATAACTCCAAACTGTTTTATGTTTTCAACTGTTTTCAAACAGAATTATGCATATAGCGTAAACACAAAACACACTAGTTTAGTGCGGGAACTGAAGATCGAATTTGTATTCATTTTGCAGAGACACATTTATGTGGCCAAGTGTAAATGGAACCGTTTTAACAAATCGGATAGCTTTCCAGTCAGTAAAAATGCATGAAGTGGTGTAAATAGGCCTTTAGTGTGAGTTTATTTATTTTTTTATTTTTTTTATTATATATATATATAATCTAAAGAAACCTTTTCCACTATAAAGAACCTTTAAACAATGGAAATATTCCTTGGATGTTAAAGTTTCTTCACTGAAACTTCAATAATAGTAAATAACCTGTATTTTTAAGAGTGTATCCTAATATGACAGTGAACAGGGCTGGTGGTTCACTGGTTTATTTGCCAGTATCCATAATGCTAATTTGTAACTGTCATTGCTCGAAGGAAAAGTCAAGGATTCAATAGCAAGTGAATACTGGTGTTTATTAACACAATAGAAATGGAAGTGCAGGTTGAGATGTCAGGCAAACAGTAGAATGACAGGCTCGGCAACGCAGGACTCAGTGGGCAGGCAGCAACGGACGAACTGCAGACAATCCTCAGAACAGGCAGACGAAACTCAGAACGGGAACACAGGAACTCGTGTCCAATCCACAGAACAGGCAGACAAATCTCAGAACAGGAATTTCAGGAACTGGAGCGAGGGAGAGAGAACTGTGAGCTGCGCCTGGGAACCTCCACAACCATCTGACAAAGACAGGACGAGGTGACAAACAATATATAGGACATCCTCATTCAAAACAGCTGGCGCTGATCAGCTCATCAGCGATAACGAGCCGTGCTGATGAGCCACGCCCATTCATACAACACGCACACACATAGCAAGGGCGAGTCAATGAATCCATGAACCGTGACAGTAACAGATGCAAACAGTTATTGAAATGAAGGAGGTTCAATGCTGGTAAAATGAGACAAAACATTCACATACTCCTTACAGAGACTTATTTACTTCCTGCGATTCTGATTTTCCCTTAATAATTATTATTAACATTTTAAACAACTTTCTCTCTCTAATGTCTCCTGTCATATAGGGAAGGTTGTTACAACTAAGTAAGTTCAGATTTTTATTCAATACAGCTCTCATGTAGGCCTATGTATGTATGTATACAGTACATTCAACTGTGTATATCAATGTTAAATCTGTAATTGTCTCTGCTGATACAGATTTACACACAATCGAAGGAACACACATCAAAGACACAGCCGTCAACTCATGGTAATACATTCATTATGTGTGATATAAACTGATCTGCAAGGTTTGTCATCCTCACAGTTCAGATGAGTAGCTGCCAAATAACAATGTCTTGTTTTAAACACAGAACACAGAACCAGCAGAGACTCATGAAATGAAGAATCTGCCAGCGCCTGATTCTGCTGTTTGACAGACACAGTGATCGAGACACGGACTCTTCCACATTTCTCCTGCACTCTGATGCTCTCTCCGTCTGAATAAAGACTTCAAAATGTGTTGCATTCTGTTGCAAATTGCTTGGATAATTTTATATTGGTTGTTGAATCATTTCAAAAGTTAATCATGGCAGTATTAAGCTTGTTATAAACAACAACACAAATTTCACAAGCAGTCAGATTTCGGTACAGCGCTTTTGTAAATGTGTTGAATATTCATCTTTGAGTATTTAGTTCAATATGAGGGAGTTGAAGATGTTTTGTAAATGATTTGTGGTTATTGCATCAGTATTAGGCATCACTGTTTTTACTTTTAATGACACTTTTAATGATTTTTCAACTGAAAATGGATCAGCTTATGTTTGTGTTTGTCTTTATTTTGATAATGTACTGTATGTAGTCATACACTGAAGGTGCAGAATGGGCTGTGCCAAATATATTTTTGTAATGTTCACAAACCAGTTTGTAAAAACATACAAATCCTTTTGTAAAGTGTCTGAATTTAGTCTGTGTGTGTGAGTGCTGTCAGATAATAATAAATGTTCAGAGTACGCTTTCTATTGTCTTCAAGCTCGTCAAATGTGAAAAAAAAAACCAAAAAAAAAAAACCTTTCTGCTTGAAAAGTGTTCAGTTGTCCAGTTATTCTGGTCGATTTCATAAGAACCACTAGTTTTTCAGTAGACTGTTTCTATTATTTTGCTGGTTACTGCTCATATAGAAGATTGTCTTTTAGTTTCATCAAATTGATCTGTTGGCATCTAACAATAATATACAATGCAGATTTATTAACCTCAATCAATCTTATATAAGCCCCAATGGAAAAACATTAAAATCATTAATAGACCAACATCACAACAGACCATCACCTCTGCCCTCTTTGGTTCATATAGTTAAGTTGTTAAAATGTTATTATTTCTTCACATGCTGATTAGTATTTTCCTGTGTTTACTGTAGTAATGTGATCAGGTAGCCCAAACTGCAAACTGAGTTTTTCTGCTGGACATTGTACAATAAGTGTACTCATGTTACACAAGATGCATGTCAGCAAATCAGAAGGGGTCTGTGTGTTCCGAGGTCAATCCCACAAATCCCATGACTCCAGTGGAGGGAGACATGACTTCCAACACTTAATCTGTGTGTCATCAATGTTCTCTGCATAACTTGTCTTTTTTTTTATCTGAGAAAGTTAGACATCATTGTCATTTGGACTGTTATTCAAGGATTTCTCTATGTATCATCCAAAGCCGTTTTTATTGAGTCAGAAAGTTAGTGATTCGTAATATTAAAGAACATTCAAAGAATGTTTTCTGCCAACATTACGAGAACATTCATCAAAAATACACTGATAAAAATGTTGTGAAGTTAATACTTCAGAAAAAAAATACAATTTCTATTAAAAAGTAAATGATATATTAGTACTCAATTCAAGGTTGTAGAAATTAAAGTGTAAATATCAACATTATAAAATTAAGTAAAGACTACTCAACTTTTCTGGTACTGGTGTTGTCATCATGCACTGGGGCTTACATAATTAATAAGGCTGCTTTTATCAATTATTATTATTATTATTATTTTCTTAACTTACATCTGGAGGTAATTTAGAGATTTTGGGTTAGTTAGTTAAAGTTAGTTAGTTAAAATAAAGATATTTTGAAGAATCTCATAAACCAAACCGTTGATGGACCCCATTGACTTCAGTCCATTGATTGTCTGGTCACCAACATTCTTCAAAATATCTCCTTTTGTGTTCAACAGAAGGAAGAAATCATAAATGTACCTCTCCTGAAGTTAATAACCCTTTTTTTTTTTTTTTTTTTTTTTTTTCACGAGTAATAACTGTGAGAGTAATGCAATTATTAACCTGGGATAAACTGTACTTTCACTCTGAAACTGTTAACAGTGTGTTGAATATATCAATCACAAGTTTTCAATCACAAGATATATATCAATCACAAGCGGTAAATCCTTCTCCTATTTAGCACCAAAACTTTGGAACAGTCTTCCTACCTTCCGGGAAGCAGACACACTCTGTCAGTTCAAAGCTAGACTAAAGACACATCTCTTTGACCTAGCTTTCACATAATACATTATAGACTTCTATAATTCAATGTTAGGCTGCATAGATTAGGTCAGCCGGAACCGGGAACACTTCCCATAAATCCTGATGTACTCGTTACATCATAAGAAGAATGGCGTCTACGCTAATTTTAGTGTCTTTGTTTATCCCGAGGTTTTCCCGCAGTCTGCCGGATCCAGGCCGTATCCAGATCTGATGAAGGACCTGCGCCTGGACCCGATGACAACGCAGTGCTGAAGTGCCAACTAGTCTCTCCCTATGGAGGATCACTTTACCACTCTACAGATAAAGCGTCGTCGGGAAAACTCAATTTGCATACCTACCCCGAAGTGACAAAATAAAATTCTGTATCAAAATTTATAAGGAAACACCAGTACTTTGTTTTTGCTTGGTTTGTAGGGAATTACAAACCTGCGTACATATAATCAAACGCACATAACTATAGAACCAATTCTTAATGCGTATATGATCATCAGCGTTTATCACAGGATCGCGTTTAAAGTCTGTGTAGAGAGAATGGTGTCGTCTTGGCGGCCCCTAATTTAATAACTAATGATCGTTGCGATGGAAGCGAATCAATCAAAACTAACTTTAGCTGGAAAATAACTTTATTAAAGAACCGCTATAAAGCCAAAACAATCTCTGTTACCATAAATTATACGTTTATCTCTGTAAAGCTGCTTTGAAACAATCTACATTGTTAAAAGCGCTATATAAATGAGGATGACTTGACTGACTTTTGATGCATCGAGTTTAAGACCAACACAACTTTTGAATTTGCTAAAATTACCCTGAAAAAAATGTGTAGAAATTACTTTGAAACATTTTTTTTTTTCATTCGGAAATTACTAATTACTAGTACATTTCACAAATAATTAAAAAAGAAACAGCTAATAAAACATGAATTTTTTGGAAGAGGAAAGTCTGAAACTTACTCCAATAATCTTTCATTTACAGCTTAGAACAATCATGTTTTATATAAAAAGGAGATAACAGGGACAGGAATGTCTGTATGTGGGATTGTGGGATTGTAAGGATTGCATGGCTGGAGCAAAGATGATCTCTGAGAAAACAAAGGACTTTCTGCATTGACACAAGGCTTGCTGTCTTCCATATCTTTATACACAATCATAATCTTTTATTTTTAATATTTGTCATGTCTGTTTGCTGCCCTGTGTGTGTAATAAGCAGTGTGTGTGTGTGTGTGTGTGTGTGTGTGTGTGTGTGTGTGTGTGTGTGTGTGTGTGTGTGTGTGTGTGTGTGTGTGTGTGTGTGTGTATAATAAGCAGTGTGTGTGTGTGTAATAAGCAGAGTGTACGTGTGTTGTGGAGCCACCTACAGGCACACATTACTAACACACTCTTTAAATAACAAAAACAATACTATGCCATTGACTTTAGAGCAGGTTTCAGGTCAATGGCTCTATATTTAGTTCCTCCTCACATTGAAACATTGTGACGTCCCAGATCCGGCCCACATCTGGCACATGTGGAAAGATGATCCGGCCCACATCTGGCACATGTGGAAAGATGATCTGGACCACATCTGGCACATGTGGAAAGATGATCCGGCCCACATCTGGCACATGTGGAAAGATGATCCGGCCCACATCTGGCACATGTGGAAAGATGATCCGGCCCTCATGCAGTGTGGAATGACGGCCCTTGGGTGGGCCGCTCCTGTTTGCCAGATCTGGGCCACAAGCAGGCCATAGCAATGCCACATGTCAGCCAAGATCAAAGAAATAAACCACAACTGGACCTTATCTGAGCAACAAAGCCTGTTTATTAAACTTTATTTTATTTTATTTTTACTGTTGGTGCCATTTTAGGATGCCAAATTAGTTATTCTAACTTGTGTTAGTGAGAAAAGAGAGATCGTGGAGTGATACCCAAATTATATATACAAAATGGTGTTTAACAGGCGTCAATTAACATAGCATTCACAAAAAAACAATCCAACAACCTAAATTAACCTTTTTTTAAAACACATTTATTACCTCCATTGAACATTTCTAAAGGGAAGTAAATGAGTTAAAGGTGCTTGTTTCTTCTATTGATTTGTCACATGCTGGTTCAGTTCACACACACAAACGGCTTCTTTACAGTGCATACGTCATCATCCCAGTAGCCACCAGCTGTTGCAAGAAAGAAAAAAAATTGTTGTTTTTATCATTTGTATATTATGAAAAGCTAAATAATGTTTGTTTGTGAACATTACAAGCACTTACTTGTATATTTCAGCTCAAGGCAGCGCTCATTGTACCAGTCATCATCGGGCTCAGGTGACCAGTATTCAAAGTTCATTTTGGTTCCGTCACTCCAGAGCCAAGTTCCCTCCTGTGAACAGAAGGGAAAAAAAGGACATTGTGTTTATGTCCACAGCTTATATAGCTTCATTTTTATCTTTATTCATCTAAAAGAAGATTCCCCACGAACCCTAACCCCATCTCCACTTTAAAAATGTCAGAAATCTAAACAGAAATTATTTCACAAACAGGGTATCAGTGAAGAATATGTGAAGAATATTTAAGACAGGGCTAAATTGCCCATTTATCTCTATCAGCCATCTATTTTACATCAAGTTTCACAATACAAACACCCATCTCATGGTTGCCAATGCCCTAAACTAACTATTCTAAAAATCTTTATGCATTTTGAAAAAAAAAGTTTTAATGTAAATATAACTATAAATGTCCACACAGTAACATCCCCAGTGTTAAATCATCTCTGCTCAGAGCACATATGGTCCCACTCTACACATTCTTAAGCCGTATTCGGACAGCAAATGTTTCTCATGGGGTCGTAAGGTATTTTCAACATTTACAGGGTTATTCAGTGATTTTATTGCCGTCAGAATCCAGAATGTCAGTGTTTTTCTCCCACCATCCGCGTAAAAATCCCCAGCTGAATTACCTACTGTTTATTAACAAACGTTAAGGTCGTGTGGGGATTTAATTGCCGTCCGAATCCACATCTCTGAGTTTACAAGAAGAGATCACTTCAAAATTCACTGTTTAAATCATTTTTGACCACTGCGTAACACCATAACTGCTGCACTTCACTTATTTGCATGCATTTTAAAGATGTACACTTTTTTTACGGAAATGCTGGGAAGTATTTACAAGAACAATATTTCATCACCGCTCCACCTCAGCGACAGGAGAAAAAAACACGTAAACATTGGGCCGTTACAGCAATACAATTTTAAAATGTAGGCTATTAGACCTACAATTAGGCTATATACATTAAAACATATAAACCAAGCAGCTTTATTTACCTCATGTAAATAAGAGGCTGCATTAACTTATTTCTGCTAATTTCCATATTTTAAAAATGTCATCCATCATTTTGAGATAAAAATGGTTTGAAAACCATTTCAAGCGTGTCTAGCTTCCGATTTTGAAAGAGATTTAAATAATCACATAATAAATAGGACATTATTTTTATATCTTTAAATTAAATATGAATTTATCCGTATTATTCCAAGCATATGACATTTTATTTAAAGCAGACAATCATGTGACTGACCACATGAGCAGTGCGTTCCTGGGTTCGTGGATCACAAAACTCGCTCCTCCAAATCACCATCTGAATGCATGAGTTTCATCACTGAGGTTCATTTTTACAGACGTCCACATGAGAAACAGTTACTGTCCAAATAGGGCTTTACAGTAACTCTGAAGCCCTATTCATATGGTAATTGTTTCTCATGTGGACGTCTGTAAAAATGAATTAGCATGTCACCTCAGTGTCTGATGGCGATTTATTGACGGTGGAGGAGGGAGTTTTGTGGGAGCGTGTGCTGATCACGCGGCCGGTTGCATGATTGTCTGCTGTGAATAAAATGGCACATGCTTGAAATAATGCCATGCAAATTCATTTTTACAGACGTCAACATGAGAAACAATTACCACCCGTATAGGGCTATAATCAGAGTGTAACGACTCATAACAAATAACTGTGTCTGATTTGTCTATGTAACAAATAATCTTTAAAACTCACTCTGGGATCTATGGTCCCATTCCCCCCAACAAGGGCAAGAAGGGTCTTGGTTACCATGACCACGATCAGATAAGTTGGTTTTATTGCTGTTAAAAATGTGGTCATGTTGTCAAGACAGAGACCATAGGGAAGACAGAAACAGACTTTGCTGCATTCATTTATAGACAAGCTGATCTATAAATGAACATGCGTCCCAGAAAATTGTGTGAATGATTTACTGTCTTGTGTAGTGTCTTTTAATTCTACTATTTTTTGATACTGTGTATTTTATGATAGAACCAATGGTCAATGTAACCTCACCTATACCATGTTTGGTCTCTATAAATTGGTACTTTAAAGATCGAAATTATTGTGTACATGATATGCCGATAGCTGTGCAACATATTAGTATTACAAGAATCTTTCAGCCACAGTCTTAGATGAAATCAGCTGAAGAGAAAAGAAGACATTAAATCTGTGAAGATCTCAGCAGAGGAGGATTAAACAACTCCACAAACAGCATTACCAGCTTCACTTATTACTAACCAGACTGACTTGTATTTATTTATTTATTTGTTTGTTTGTTTTTATTGCAACAGTGTACAAACATGTTTTGGCCACCATTATGGTGATATGTGTTTGCTTTAGTTTGCAGTTTGACTCTTTGCTTTTTAACTAGTTACTTGTTGGTTTTAGTAACAGTGAAATTCAAATGCGGATGTCTTCATGTCTGTGTGTGTCTAAAGATTTTTCCCCATAATTAAAAAAAATAAAATCTAAATTTAGAATGTCTGGTCTGTACGGAGCCCCTAAAGGGTGGTGGGAAAAAAAATGTAGGATGGGAGAATTTTTTTTCCCAAATCTTTTGCGTTCCCCCGAGAAACTTTGCGCTCCCTCGCAAACATATTTGGAGCGTCTCATAGTGTTTGAACTTGGACTCAAATATAAAGAAATGCGGTCAGTGCTTAACTCAAGGAGTTCAGTGAAGTTGGCAATATTCACATAGGCTGTTCGAACTTCCCTATTCTTGAGCTAAACGTTGTTAAAACACAAACGACACATATTTACAGTCACAGTAACCTAGACAACGCGCTACAACCCAATTCTCATCAAAACGAGCTTTATAATATTAATTTGTCTCTAATCAGACGAATGAGAGACAAGTCCAAATAAGGGGCCGTCTGTAAAGTGCAAATCCCCAAACCCTTCTGCACATTTTATATTATTAAACATATTCAATAGCTTCACTGTGACACACTGTACTGTCACCAAATTCAGTTCACACATCACTGCTCTCCTGCTGGTTATACTACATTGCTTAGTTTGATAAAAAATCATAATTTTTATTATTATTTATTATGAAATAAAATCAATAACTTCACCCTTTTTAGAAAAAAAATATTAAACAATTTCACACTGTTATACAGTGTAATGCCATCAAATTCAGTAAGCAAATATAATGCAAAAGCTGCATACAGTACCAATATAATTTGTGTAAAGAATAGGCCTACTTATTTTTTATGTGCAATTACTTCCCAAACTAAGTGTTGTAGGCCTATAACCAACATTAGAGCAGTGATGTGTGAACTAAATTTGGTGTGTTACAGTGAAGTTATTGAATATTTTCCATAATATAAAATGTGCAAAAGCAGTGTAGTATGACCAGTGGGTCACCATTGATGTGTAAACTGAATTGGGTGGCACTACAGTTTGTAACATTGAAGTTAATGATTATTTTTGTATTTTTGACTATGAGTAGATGCTGTAGTCGTTTTTTGGGTTATATTGCACTTTGCAGACGGTCCCTTTGAACTTGTCTCTCCGCCGCCTGCTCATAGAGATCCATTTAGCCTATTATAAAAGCTTGTTTTGATGAGAATTGAGTTGTAGCTCGTTGTCTAGGTTACTGTGATTGTAAATATGTGTCGTTTGTGTTTTAACAACCTTTAATTCAAGAATATTGATCCGGGAAGTTCGAATAGCCTATGTGAATACTGCCAATTTCACTGAACTCGCACTGACCGCATTTCTTTATATTTGAATCCAAGTTCAAACACTATGAAACGCTCCATTAACGTACGGAGCTCTGAAACACTGCCAGCGGGACATTAAACAGGAAGTGTCTGTCCGAGCTAAAAACAGGTTTTGCGAGGGAACGCAAATAACTTTGCGAGGGAACGCAAAAGTTTTGCGTGGGAACACAAATATCTTTGCGAGGGAACGCAAAAGTTTTGCGTGGGAACGCAAAGTTTCTCGGGGGAACGCAAAAGTTTTGCGAGGGAACGCAAAAGATTTGAAAAAAAAAAATCTCCCATCCTAAATTTTTTTCCACCACCACGTCCCTTTAGGGGCTCCGTAGGTCTGTGGCAAGTAAGTATTGTCAGAGAAAATACTCTATTAATAACAAATTACCTTATCTGGTCACTAATAGGATTATTCTACTTCAAGATGGTGAAAACTTTATCACCTGATTGTTTTTGTTTCTGGCAACAAATTATGTTTTAGTAAACTTTATAACAAAGACCACAGACTCACATGAAAAGTCAAGAGTCAAACTGCCCAACTAGCAAACACTGATCACCATCATGAGAACTTCTGCTGACGTCTGACAGAAATAAAATCAGTCTGGTTTATATAAATAGAACAACCGGCTGAATGTACATTATTCCTTACTTAGCAGTGTTGACTTAACACTGGGGATTTTGCTGTGCAGTACCACAAAAAGCATAATCAAAATAATATTTGCATACTTGAACAGCATCATGACCTCCGATCCAGGCACGAGTTGAGCTCGCAGCTGAGTGTCTAACCAACCTCTGTATAAAAACGTACTCCTCTTTGCTGTGTGCAGAGGCAAGGTTCCCATCCAAGTCCAAACACAATTTCTGTAGAGACATGAGCAAACATAAATGTATACAATTAATGTATAGCTTTAAATTAATATTCCAAAATCTGACATACCTTTAATTAACATCGAAATCATTTTTACTCATGTAGTTTATTTTTTGCCTTATTCTGTCTTTAGAGGTGAGACTACTTTTCTATAAAAGGTTCTTGTTATACGGTACATATAGATTAGATATAACTTCACATATATTAAGTTTACAATATATTTAGTGATCCTCTCATGACAACATGAAATGTGTTGTGTCTGTATTCTTATCAGAGTGATGTATGTTCGCCCCCAGAACTCCATTGTAATTTCTTAACTATTGACATATTTTTGTTTTTAAACTGAGGAACAAGTTGAAATTATTTTCCTGCAATAATTAACAGGTGTCACAGATGTTTACAGATCTTAAGTTGTATTTAACCAAGAATATAATATGATTTTTATGTATCATATGTATCATACCTCTGCATCAATCCATGTTTGAAGGTTATAGAAAAACTTGAAGCATCTGCATCCATAGGCAGACCACCCGTCCATACAGGCTGTTAAATGGAAGTTTTATTTGTTTGTTTTTTTGTTTTGTTTTTCATTAATGACAATTTATGCAATTACATAACTTTTATTTAAAGGTACACTATAGGTACAACATTTCTAATCCCTCAGTTCCCCCCATCTCTAAAAATCGGAGCCCATGTTGGTTCTTGTTGTTTTACGATCTCTGTCTCGTTCTCTTTTCTCCAGCAGACTCTCCTCCGTTCACAGTTTGATTAAATCAGGTGATACTTCGGAGGTTGGAGATTTATCTGCTCCATGTCAACCTTTCTTGATCGCTGTGACAACTAACTCTGCCACTAACTAACTACTGACTTACTTCTGCCACTAACTAACCACTACCTAACCTCTGCCACTCTACTGGGTGGTTGCCCTGCACGCTTAATAAACAAACATCTTACAAAACTCATCAGTGGCTCCCAAAATGCATTGCGTCATAAAGCATGTCACCGTTATTGAGATTCATGTGCTGATTCTTGAATTTTGAGTGTGTCTCAATGAAAAAATTTGAAATGTATAATTTTTTTTATTTAAATACTGTTGAACGTCATTCTGTTGAAATATTAATATAATCAATCATATGAAATTTATAACACATATGAAGGTCTAGAAGAGATCAACTGATCAGAGCACTACATGATGATTATATCGTTATCGTCATCATCAAGTAATTGACATCATCTGATCACATTTTTTCTTATTGTTCCTGCCATAACACACAGTTCCAGCAGCCATTAATACAACAAGACTAAAACTGCCCAACTAAAGCAAACACTGATCACCATAATGGTGACATCAAACTTTGGAAAAGAAATGCGCATTGATAATCATTGATAATCATATGGGGAGATCACTGTGAGCTCAACGTGTTGACTGGGTAAAGGTAGAGAAATGCAAAGGTTTGGGGCTTTTGGACTGTACTTTACACACACACTGACAAGAGAAGTAGAAACTACAGAAACCTTACCGCGACAACGTTCATTTCCAATAGGCTTCGTTTCCACTTAAAAAGAAAGAAATACTACATTATTAAAACAGAACTGCTAGTAGCAGCAGCAGTAGTAGTGGTACTGCTATACTATTACTATTACTACTACTACTACCATTATTAATAATAATAATAATAATAATAATATACTACGGATTAACACATACATTTGTTGATGTTTTTGTTGTCAAAATAATAATACAAATACATTTATAACAATCTATAACTTTAGCTGATATAATTGTATAAATATTGTTGTTTTATTGTCTTACTGTTATGATAATAATTAAGAAACAAACTTTATTTTAGTGCACATACTATATTAAACCATTCTGATAAGTCATTACAGAGTCCCAGGTGTGCTATAGTTCATGTTAAAATAACAGTTATGATGTGAAACGTGAAAAATGCTCTTACCTGAAACATTCAAAGCTACGAGAAGACCGAGAGATAGGTAGACAGTCCAGACCGCCATTGTTTCTCAAAGACTACTGAACTCTGCACGGAATTTAAAACAGAATTATACATAAATAATTATTACAAAGGTTTAATGGTTAAATTGTGTATTTTCATGACACAAACCAGTTCAGTAGATCAATGTGAATGTCTGGATATTGCGATGTGCAGCTCTGGTTTATCTTTATATACTGGAGGAGAGTTAGTTTATCAGCACCTGCTCATGTTCTCACATCCTGTTCAAACACTGTATTTCTATAGTTAGTACTTGACCCATTTCTACACAGTAAGGGTACGTTTACATGACAAGTTTTTCCTTTGAGTTTTCTGCGTGTAGACGACACTATTGTCAAAACAATCCCCATTCATACGAATCCACGAAAACGACTAAAAACCCTGTATTCTGCTGCCAGGCCAGTAGATGGCGATGAAAGACTATAGACTGAACACGTAATACGCATGTGCATGACCTCATTGTCTGCGGAGATTCACGTTTTTGTTTTCAAAAGCTTGCACTTTGAAACCCGTTTAAAAAAATTATAAATTACGTTTTCTGGCACCCAAAATGTCATGCCCGTTGTCGTGTAAATGAACGACCAAAATGCATTAAAAGTTTAACGTTTTTAGTTGAAAATGGTGTCATGTAAACAGCCCCTAAAATCCCCAGTGTTAAATCGACACAACTCAGATCACTTGGTCCCACTATGGTCCCACTCTACAGCGTTAAAGTTACAGAGATAATTAGGTGAATAATTAAGTGATGATTGAGCATTAGTGATGAACACCTGCTGTTAACAAGCAGAATCACTGAAGGAAAGAGAAACACAAGAACTACAACTGACTTCAGCCTCAGTCTTTAGCCCTATCTCAGGCGTCCTCAACTCTGGACCTCGAGATCTACTTTCCCGCAGAGTTTTGCTCCAACCCTAATCAAACACACCTGAACAAGCTAATCAAGGTCATCATGATTACTACAACACAGGTACACAGCAAAATCCCCCGTGGTAAACCAACACTGCTCAGAGTACATAGTATTGTTCCAATCTACAGAGTGTTTAAAGTGCTATATAATCTGGTCCCCGGTGCTTCTACCAATCCAGAAAACATGAAAAGTGACCCAGTAATTTGTTTTGGGAAGCCTTTCTCTGCAAGCATGTCAAAAAATATCAGATTCTGCTCCCCTTCTGAAGGGGATCTTAAAAATAATATTACTGGCCCTTAATCTGTATGTTTCCACCCACCGAGCCGCCATTACAGTGTAACCAGTTCTAACACAAAGGCAAATGTTCGAGCAAAGCAAGCAAACTGTCCTGTCATTGCTGCACAGATGAGCACTGAACACTATTGGACCAGAAAATGTCACAGCTGTCTTATAAAGACCTCAGGGAACTGTGTCAACTTGTGTAAAAGTTACACATGACTGTACATGCAACTGCAAGTGATGAGATGAATCAATGTATCTCCACAACAACTAAATGTTTCCACAAACACGAATAGATAGAGTGCTATAAAATTGCTCTTGAAAGTGTATTTTGGATGGATTTTCTTTTTTCACCAGTCCGAGCTGAAAAGCCTTAAAGCACAAAATCTCAGGTTTGACAGGTGCATGAAAAAACTGTAAATTCTCACAAATGTGACTGCATTGTGTAAACAGAATGTGAGAAAAAGTACATGAGCAGTTGCTGGAATCAACATTACCTTGAATATGTCAGAATCACCTCGAATGAATGGAGGATTGTTGCTGCCGTCAGCAAATGCTGTACATATTACAACATGTTATAGTAAACTCATTCACATTCACCTCATCTAAAGTGTAAACTATTCATCACACCTAAACGTGTTTTATATCAATCACAGCTCTCTTTATTCATAATTTACAAACTGCATTTTTTTAAATTGATCATTTATTTACAATATTTATACATGTGTATATATATATATAAACATATATATATATATATATATATATATATATATATATATATATATATATATATATATATATATATATATACAGTGGTTAAATTGGGCCGGGGCTCTCCGGGGCTCAGCCCCGGCACATAAGCTGCTCGTTTGTGTCCTGATGTGCCTGTTTACAGTCAGTTGCCTAATGGAAATTATGTCACATCAAATTTGATGAAAGTGATGCTTTTGAAAACATATTTCTGACAATAAATGAAAGATTTTTTAAATGGCATGTCTATTTTGTCTCGGCGGAACTAAGATGAGAACAATCGGAACACGGCCGTATTCTTGTTCAGCTGCTTAATCTCGTTGTCAGTCGACCATGATCGCGCACCGCTCGCGCATGCCATGGGCATCTTAGGCTACTACTCAAAACTCCGACACGGATAAATGTACGCAGCAATATATAATGAATTTTCCTGGGAGATCCGTAGTTGCGCGGGATGTGGAAGCGCGCAAAAGTTCCAGAACCTTCAACCGCCTTAAACAATATAAATAAAAACTCACGAGCTGCTGGCCGCCGCTGGAGATCAATTTTGTCAAGTTCAGCACAACGTTGGTTGTACAAAAAGTACCCTGGCCTTGAACGACAAGGTAAGGAAAATATGTTTGGCACATTGTATGGGTCACTATATCACAACAAGGTAATACAATGTGTAATCAAGTGATTATGGCGTTATGGACGTGACATGCAGTAAAAACTTGAAATATAAATTCTCAGAAAATGCATTTAATACCAATATATTAAAACTGTTTATATATCAATACTCCCTTAATAAAGTAGTCCAGACATTAGAAAAATATCAGTCTACACATGCGTTTAATATTTAATATGAGGGAAATAGGCTACACATGCCGTGGACGTGACACAAAAAATCTTTAACTTTTAGGTGGCAAAATATTTTTTTTTGTAATTCTGTGAATTAGCCTACACTGCGCAAACCAAAAGTAATACTAGGCTACCCACCGGATACTCTCCACAGAACATAACATATTCATTTTATTCAGGGCCGCGGGAAGTGGGGGTGCTGTTTTCACAGAACTGTAAATGCAACGCATATGTTTGTTCATTAAAATGTATTAATTTTTAGCATTTAGTCATTTATTTGTAATAAACACTTTAAGTGGGCTATTTAAATTTTTTTATTTATATGTTAAATTATGTTTTTAAAACATAAGCGCAGAGTGTTACGTAATAGTCTATTGTGTGTGTCGAATGAATTTGTCCGCAGCTGCTCAAAAAAACCTTTTAATTGTTTACTATTAAAACAGTTATTTTTTATGTCAGTGTCGGCTAGACAGATGAAGTTGACGACTCGCGATCTTCGCAGCGCCAGAGAGAAATGCACATTTGAATTACATAAGCAGCGCAGTCTGTTTTCTTTCGTTTTGAATTGTTCTGCTTAAAAGTAGACATTTCAATCTATATGTCTCAGGTCTGTGAGGCAATAGGCTACCTTATAGGCCTACGCTGAGTTTCGGTTCATTTATGAGACGAGCTCCAGGTTCGCCGGCGCCTCCGTGTCCTGATTATCTATTTTCTAGCCTATATTTAACCAGACAATTGGTTGATGAAACATCGATTACAATTAAGATACAATTAATACAAAACGAAATTAAATTTAAAGACAGGCTTTGTGCTTTCAGTTTGAGGTCTCTGTGAAAGTTTTAAAACATTATTTTAGTGCCGCTTTAGAGCGCTCACGTCCGTAACGGAGAACTGTCTGTAACATTTTTTTTGTGTGTGTGTGTGAAATAAATTTCTAAAAAAATGCGACTTAGTCCAGTGCGACTTAGGCTATATATGTTTTTTCTTCCTCGTGGCGCATTTTTTGACTGATATGCGACTCCGGAGTGACTTATAAAATAGGCTACGGTAAGTTATTTATTCTTTTTGTGCAAATGTCCCATAAAGTCCCATCCTTTAAGTATTAATTTATGTCCCGTTAACAGAATAAAAGCAGAATCAATAAAGTCAAAAATGTGATGTGCAGAGTTTTATAGTCTTGATATTGTTTCTTATTCAAAAGTGGCGACGCCCCTTTTTTTCTCAGAATTGCGAGATATGAAGTCAGAATTGTGAGAAATAAAGTCGCAATTCTGAGAAATAAAGTCGCAATTCTGAGTAATAAAGTCGCAATTGGGAGATATAAAGTAAGAATTGCATGATATTCGTCGAAATTTCGTGTTATAAATCTGAATTGTGAGATATAAACTATTCTGAGGTAAAAAAAAAATGAAATGCTTGAAATGTCTTCTTTTAAACAGAACAATTCAAAAAGTAAACAGACTGCTGCATGTGTAATTTTTAGAAAACACTTGTTCATTAATAAACAATTAAAATGTCTCCTTGCTATATTTTACATATTCATAATCATTACTTTTGCCGGTTCTTTGTGACAGCTTTTAGGCCTTTATTGGCAGCGCCACCCTTACATGTTACATGAACGCGTCACCACCGCATCAGCACCGAAAACAGGAGATTTTTCAATCCCTGTTTTGGCAGGGGAAAACTGATCAGAAAATGTAACGAAACATTGTAGAAATGTAGTGGAGTAGAAAGTATAATAATTGCTGCAAAATGTAATGAAGTAAAAGTCAAAAGTAGCCTATGCACTATTGATTCTACTTATGTAAAGTAGAGATATGTGAAAAATGTACTTAAAGTAACAAAGTATTTGTACTTCGTTACATTCCACCACTGCTGATGCTAAATGTCCTAATACCTGTTAATACTACAACAATGCAAAGTATTTGCTCTTAACCTTGCAGTTTTTCACATATCATGTAAGATGTAACACTCAGTTTCTCCATTTCTTTGCACAAAACTCTCCAGAAATTGCCATTTAATGTTTTTTTTTCATTAAGAGCATACCCCCGGACCCCCCTAGGGAGAGCCCCCCCACATAATAAATCCCAATTTAACCCCTGTATATATATATATATATATATATATATATACACACACAGTACTGTGCAAAAGTCTTAGGCCACCACAGATTTGTTGTTTTTAACAATGTTTTAATGACTATCCACGTTTATTTTTTGTCTTTTTTTAAAAATACAAACAGAAAATACAGGAAATATGTACACAAAATGTAAAAAAAAAAAAAAAAATCTGAACAAAATGGCTTTCTTTAAACAAAAATATGGAGTTAAAGTAATGCAAAATGTTTCTTTACACAAAAAACCTTGTTGAATTGCACTAATTGAATAAATCTGCATTGCATTAACTGTGGTTGTATTTTAATGCATTGTATTTTTAGGGTTTGCATTTTTATGGCCTGAAATTCAACATGGTTCCTTCATTCAGTTCATACAAACTAATATTCAACAGGTAATTTTCGGTCCATTTTATTTCGCTTTACAAATTCGCTTCCACAAATTCAGTGGTTCAAATTCGACAGCAAATTCAACATTTGACATCCAGGAAGTGCAGGAATATCAGTAGATTGCCGACTGATGATCTCCATCTGCTGTTAGTCCTTCTCACCAGCAGGGGGCGTCATGTGTGAAGTTAAACCAGCTTTAGCCGGGCTGCTTATCTATGAAGGTAAAAGAGTAGCAAAAATCAAGAGCATGTAGATGTGAATTTGAGAACTTGTACAATACATATTCATACTTGTACATGAAAATGTACACTCACAGCTACAATGTGAAAACCTGTCAAATACAAATCTGAAGTTAAAGGTTGAGATTTGCACTCACAGACAATAGTCACAAACCTGTATTCTGAATTTGAAGCTGCAGACAAGTAGTCAGATGTGTAAAATGACAGACACAAACTTGTAGCACATAGTTGCACTTATTCTTTCACTCACATTCGCAGGCGGCCTGAAATGGATAAAAACGCTGTGATCTGCTGCCAGGCCAGTAGATGGCGATGAAACTCAATAGAGTCCAAACACAGAGTTCAGCTCAACCCTGATCAACTCTCCTGCCTGTATATTTAGCAATCCTGAAGACATTGATTATATAATTATTCCTTAATAATTAATTATGTAAATAATTAATATCATTGTATCACTAATCGCTCATTAAATGTATCTTTTGATCAGTTACTCTTTATGCATATTAATTATTGCGGTATTTAGTGGCATCCACCTCTGTTAATGGAGGCGCTGAGATGTTAATTTTCACTGCTTACATTTGACTGGTTGGACGGTTTATATAGAGTATTATAGAGACTTTAGACAAGTGTTTAAAGCCACAGTGTGCAAGTTTCACCGCTAGTAACACAAGTCAAAAAATATATAACACTGTTCTAGTGGTTTTTGGATATTTTAATCCAAACATCTTACATACTGTGCCTTTAATTGACTTTTGCACGACGGATTTTCACTTGAGGAATACCAATTCATATTTTCTGTAAATATTTTGAATTCCAAGATTATTTATGTGGGTTTTGATAATATCTGTAGCTATTGCACTGATTAACCTTAATTATTATTGATGAAACACAATGTATTAGTTTAGTGGTATGACAGTCATAAATCAAGTTGAGAATAAAATATCAATCAAGATATATTTTTTTGTTAAACTTAAACAGTTTAAAAAAAGCGAATTAAATAATTCAATAAATAGTTTTCATTTGCCTTTTTTCTTGAACTTTTTAATTGTATTATTAAAATTTTTATATTGCCGTGGTATTTTTATTGTTATGTACTTTTACAGTCTTAAATTCAATAAAAAAGTGTGTATCTCTTTTCTTGAACCTAGACTGGTTTGTCCCTTATGTTTTATGTGAATATCAGAATGAAACATGGAAAACAAACATTTGATTACAATAATCGATCAGATGGAGTGTTTAATGTTACATTCATGATTTATATTGGTTGTTAACTGTTTTCTTTAACAATTCTTTCTATTGCTGTTAGTCTTAGTCTTTATTCTTTTTTTTTATTTCTTCTTTTTATTAACCAAATCACTTTAGTCAAATAACTGCTTAATCTTCATTCAAGCCTCATATTTTCAATAGGACATACCTCAACACACTAAAGGTCAGTTGATGGTGTTAGTTTCTCCCAAACCAGTTTAGCACAAACCCTGATCTGAAACCAGTGAAACTCTTGTCAGAACCCGCTTTTATTCATTGCCGGGAAAAACACACATTAATCATCAGATGCACCTGAACGAGGTTGCCAAGGTTTGCTGTTTCATGTAGTTCAGGAAGTCACGTGATTCTGGCGAACGGGTGGACACGCGATATAATGCTGTATAACGGTGGAAGCTTCAAGAGTGAGACAAACGAAACATTAATGGCAGTGTTGACTGGTTTTGCTGCACAAATCTATAAGCGACTTTCTTCTTCAAGAAAAAAAGTCTACAGACGCGTAGCTTATAAGAGGACTTGGCAACTCTGGGGTCATAGAAAGAAGGAAGTTATACTAAAAGAGAAAGAGAAAGAGACGTATTTTATGTTACTCACGTGCTTTAACACTACAGTGGATCGTTCTCTTACGAGAGGTACTCTCGTACTGCGTAATATCTTACGCTAGGGGAAATCTCTTTTCCGCGAGATACTGAAGCCAAAAAATTATCCTTAATTTTGAAATAATGTAAAACGCGTTGCGGCAGCATGCAGACATAGGCGAGACAGCTCGCGCGCCTATTGGCTGCCCTGCGGCAACTGCAGCAGCCTATCGATAAGGCCCTATCGTGACGTCATCACCAATGGGGGCGCTTCGCGCCCCATACGTCACGTCCCGCCGAAACGGGCGTGGCCTGGGGCTATAAATATAGCATCGAAAGGCTAGCTTACCGGTTTTTTCATCTCTTCAGCGGAGCTCACGCATCGCTGGATCCAGAGAGAAGAAGCCGCGCCGTGGAAACAGCATTTCAGCGGGACGAGTTCGGTACCTGGAGTCGCTGGCCGCGCCGCCTTCAACCACCGTTCCTGCTACGCTATCCGGCGTTATATCCTTTTATTGCATTGTGTGTGTTCGCCGCCGCGACTCACACTCCTTCTCTAAAAGAGCAGAGCGTCTTTTTCAAGATGTCTCGTCCATCCTGTGGCTCGTGCCGAGCCCCACTCAGCGACGGGGACCGCCATGTCATCTGCGTTTCCTGCCTGGGTGAAGGACATGCGGCTCTAGCGCTTGCTGACGGCGGATGCCCTCACTGCGAGCTTATGCCTATGGCGACTCTGAGGACTCGCATGGCAACTTTCCACGAGCCTGCACCTCCCGCTTCGACGCCGCGCCGTAAAAAGCGCCGTGCTCAGCGGATCCCTGAGCCTCCCACCGAGAAAAGCTCGCCGGTGCGCCTGCCAGCTTCGCCGTCTGCTTCTCTCGAGTCTCTCACTCCCGGACAGTGGCCGCCGCTGGCCGCCGCTTCCGCCGGAGATGACAAGGAAGAAGCGGCAGTTTTCGAGGAGGACAACTGCTCTATCCTGGCTTCGGACAGCGAGGATTGGGCGAGCTCTGTGGACCTCGCCCCTTCTTCTGCCCGCGAGTCGTCAGGAAAACGGGCCAGCATTGAAGCTGAGCTGATGCGTCTGCTCACACAGGCCACAGAGAGCCTCGGCCTCGAGTGGTCCGCGCCCGCCGAGCCTACACGCAACCGTCTGGACGGCTGTTTTCTGCAAGGGGACCGCGTTTCCACGCCCTCAAGACCCGCCCCGTTTCTTCCTGAGCTTCATGAAGAACTGGCAAAGTCTTGGAGCGCCCCTTTTTCAGCCAGGCTACGTTCCTCTGCTTCGGCGGCATTCTCCGTGGTGGACGGTGCCAAAGACAGAGGATACCTCGCTCTCCCTCTAGTGGAGGAGGCAGTAGCAGCCCATCTTTGCCCGCCCTCTGCTGGACGGCGGACTAAGACGGCGCTACCTTCAAAAGCCTGCCGCGCTACTTCCACCCTGCACAGTCGCGCTTACACCGCCGCTGGGCAGGCTGCATCAGCGCTACACACTATGGCCACTCTCCAGATCTTCCAAGCTAACCTTCTCCGAAAGCTGGACGAGGAAGGCACGGAAGCAGTCAACGTGGCGGATTTAAGGAGCGCTACGGACCTCGCTCTCCGCGCTACGAAATCCGCTGCACAGGCCATAGGGCGGAACATGGCCTCTCTCACCGTTGCTGAGAGACACCTCTGGCTGACGCTTTCAGAAATGCCGGACTCGGAGCGCTCTGTGTTCCTCGACGCCCCCGTTTCTGCTACTGGCCTCTTTGGATCGTCCGTCAAAGATTTCGCGGACAGATTCGCTAAGGTACAAAAGACGTCGCAGGCCATGAAGCACTTTTTGCCAAAGCGCTCTAGCTCCGCATCAGGCCGCTCTAAACAGCCGTCTGCTCGCAGCTCGCAGCCACCGCCCCCCGCCGCCGCTTCACAGCGTCGACAGGCTCGGGACCAGAGACCACGCTCTCGCTCTGCCGGCCGCCGCCCCCCACAGCGTGGGACTCGGCCGAAGGTTGAGATGAAGCCCGAGGCCTCAAAGTCTTCCTAGCCAGCTTAGGAAAACGACGGTGTTCAAGCCCCGCTGCGGCCGGGTTTCCACCAAAACTTCCCGCTCGTCCAGTTCCATTACATGCGACTGTTCCAGTGTACTCTGCAGTAAACAAGTCGGTTACACTACCCGCTTGCCTGTACACAAACGCCGTTTTCACGGCGACCCAGATAAATCCTGTAAAGAGCGTATTTTCTGGTATTCCGGCCACGGCCGACGGTGTTATGAGTGTAGTAAAAATGCCCACTGCCCAGTGCCCATTCCTACACACAGACACAGCCCGCCCCACAGGGCTCGCGCACATAAAATCGACTCATGTCGATTGCGCACAGAATGTAGTGAACGTGCCCACGTCCCAGTGCCCACAAACACTACACGCTGCATGTCTCTCGGTTTCTGTAAAAACGAAACCAACACACATACAACCGACTCAGGTCGATGGTGTTTTCAGTGCAAATGTGCCCGCTGTCCTGCGCCCACATTCACTCACAGACATGACGAATCCCTCGGTTTCCCCCACGCTCGCCGTCTCTCAGCTACCTGCCGTGAGAGAGCCGAGCGCGGGCGAACCGCCCGCTGTGATCAAAACACTCCCCGCCTCGAGCGCTGCAAATGCGGTGTCTATAATACAGCATACCGAAGCTCCACGGTCGCCACTATGTCACGACCAGAGCTCCGATCTCATTCAACCCTTAGCTATGCACGCACATGCGTGGGCAAAGCTTCCCGGTGTATCAGAATGGGTGCTGAACATTATAGAAAGAGGCTATTCGCTACAGTTCGCTCGACGTCCCCGCCGTTGTGCGGTGCGAGTCGAAACCACGGTAGAAAAGGAAGTAGCAAGTGTACTTCGTACCGAAATTGCGAAACTGTTGAGCAAAGGGGCAATAGAGCCTTTATCTCAAGCTCAGAGCGAAGGGGGGCTATACAGCAGATATTTTCTGGTTCCGAAAAAAGACGGGGGTCTCAGACCCATTCTAGATCTAAGACAACTGAACGTAGCGCTTTCAAAACGCCGGTTCAGAATGCTCACAACCAAGAAAATCCTCGCGCAAATTCGCCACGGGGACTGGTTTGTGTCAATAGATCTGAAAGACGCGTATTTCCAAATACAAATAGCGTCACGTCACAGGCGATTTTTGAGATTCGCCTTCGAGGGCCAGGCTTATCAATACACAGTCCTACCGTTTGGCCTGTCCCTAGCACCCCGTACATTCACGAAGTGCATGGACGCAGCCCTCGCTCCCCTGAAACTTCGGGGAATGCGAGTTTTGAACTACTTGGACGATTGGCTGGTTCTAGCTCAGTCACATACGGAGCTCATAGAACACAGAACCATTTTACTCGAACATCTCGAGAATCTGGGTCTCAAAGTCAACTGGGCGAAAAGTTCACTGTCTCCCAGTCAGAGAATATCTTTTCTGGGCACAGAACTGGACTCGCTGTCAATGACAGCTCAAATATCGCTACAGCGCAGATTGACTATTCAGCGCATGACAGAAACCTTCCGCCGCGGCACTATAGTCCCGCTAAAGAAGTTTCAAAGGATGCTCGGTCTCATGGCAGCAGCATCCACAGTTCTCCAGCTGGGTCTGCTTCGCATGCGCCCACTGCAGTTCTGGCTACAAGCGCGAGTACCGCGTCGAGCATGGACTTCAGGTCTCTTTCGTCTCAAGGTCGATCAGGAATGCGTCTCAGCACTGATACCCTGGAGAGCGACCGACTGGTACCAGTCAGGTGTAAGCCTGGGGACTTCCTCGAGTGTGAAGGTGGTGTCCACGGACGCCTCCACCTCGGGATGGGGAGCACTGCTCGAGGGCAGACCGTTTTTCGGCCAGTGGTCAGAACGGGAAAAGCTTCTGCACATAAACTGCCTGGAAATGATGGCAGTCGACAACGCGCTGAGGCGCTTTCGTCCCCAAATAGCAGGACACCACGTCTTGGTCCGCTCGGACAACATGTCAGTGGTAGCCTACATAAATCGCCAGGGAGGCATCACATCCCGAAACCTATACAGGTTAGCGAAACGCCTCCTGGTATGGGCTCAGCACAATTTGCGCTCGCTCAGAGCAGCGCATGTGCCTGGCCACCTGAATGTGGGACCAGACAGACTGTCCAGGAACAATGTTCCAGCAGGAGAATGGTCACTGCATCCGCAGACAGTCCAACTGCTGTGGCAGACATTCGGCAGAGCAAAGATAGACCTGTTTGCGTCTCAAGAAAACGCTCACTGCCCGGAATTTTTCTCAAAGAGCAGGGATGCGCTGGCCCACGTCTGGCCCTGCTGCCCGCTCTATGCCTTTCCCCCCATCACGCTCCTACCTCAGGTATTAGAGCGGATCAGGGAAAGCAGATGCTCAGTGTTACTGGTTGCTCCGTTCTGGAAGAACCAGGCTTGGTTCCCAGTTCTTATGCAGCTGACGAGCACTGCCCCATGGCCAATACCAGTGAGGAGGGACCTCCTCTCTCAAGCCAGGGGCTCGATCTGGCATCCTCGCCCGGAGCTTTGGTCCCTACATGCGTGGGCCATCAACGGGTACCCTCTGATATCCCAGAGGGAGTGTTAAACACGATCATGCAGGCTAGAGCTCCCTCTACGAGACGGCTCTATTCCTCAAAATGGTCAGTGTTCTCCAGCTGGTGCACAGCACGCGGCTTTTCACCCCTGGACTGTGGAGTGACGGAGGTTCTCTCCTTCCTACAAGAGCTACTGGATGAAGGCAGAGCCCCATCCACGCTCAAAGTCTATGTGGCGGCAATAGCAGCGTTTTCCAAACCAACGCTTGGTCAGTCACTAGGAAGGAACGATCTGGTCATTCGGTTCCTTAGAGGAGCTAAGAGGTTAAATCCTCCCAGACCTCCCTCAGTCCCCATATGGGACCTTTCTACGGTCTTGGAGGCCATGAAGGGTGCCCCATTTGAGCCTATCCAGTCAGTAGATATCAAACACTTGTCTTTCAAAACGGTGTTTCTTCTGGCTCTCGCTTCAGTGAAGCGCATAGGGGACTTACAAGCGCTCTCAGTGAGCGCGACGTGTATGGAGTTTGGGCCAAATGACTCGAAAGTCATACTCAAACCAAGGCACGGGTACGTCCCTAAATCCCTCAATACACCGTTCAGGGCCCAGGTAATTTCCCTGTCTGCCCTGCCGGTCTCTAACGAGGAGAAGGACGCCAGCTTCCTTTGCCCAGTCAGGGCGCTAAGGGCTTATGTGTCCCGCACGTCTGTTTTCAGACAGACGGAGCAGCTCTTTGTTTCACTCTACGGACGTTCTAAGGGACTCGCCGTTTCGAAACAGAGCCTATCCAGATGGATAGTCGATGCTATAGCGCTGGCTTACACCTCTAAGGGCTTGCAGTGCCCATTAGGTGTCAGAGCGCACTCCACGAGAGGCGTGGCCTCGTCGTGGGCTTGGTCTAGTGGGATTGCCTTGCAAGATATCTGTATGGCGGCAGGCTGGGCCTCCCCGTCTACATTTATAAGGTTTTATAACCTAGAGGTTCCCGCTCTGCAAGCTAAGCTGCTTTCAGTCTAAAAATCGGTACTGTCTGCCCCGAGTACGTCTGGCCCAGAATACCGAAATAGCGCGAGCAACGCTCGTTTAGATCGCGCAGCTCTATGGGCAATGTGTAAGACCCACTATATTCATCAGTCCAGGCCGGGGTCGCCCTGACTGAGTAAATACCATCACTATAACTGTTCTTATAGGATGCTGCATTACAGGAATGATGCTATTCTAGCCACTCTTCCTGGGCTCTCTGTGAGTCACTTGTGATCATGTACTACATGAGCCCGGGCACCTGCCCTTGGGACTTTGGTGCTGGATCATAGCATGCACGGCGTTTTACACTGTTTCCCCTAGCGTAAGATATTACGCAGTACGAGAGTACCTCTCGTAAGAGAACGTACTCGGTTACTAACGTAACCTCGGTTCTCTCTAGAGAGGAAACGAGTACTGCGTATCTTGCCGTGCCTGCGCACGCTCCGGTTCGCTCCGGCGATGAAAAACCGGTAAGCTAGCCTTTCGATGCTATATTTATAGCCCCAGGCCACGCCCGTTTCGGCGGGACGTGACGTATGGGGCGCGAAGCGCCCCCATTGGTGATGACGTCACGATAGGGCCTTATCGATAGGCTGCTGCAGTTGCCGCAGGGCAGCCAATAGGCGCGCGAGCTGTCTCGCCTATGTCTGCATGCTGCCGCAACGCGTTTTACATTATTTCAAAATTAAGGATAATTTTTTGGCTTCAGTATCTCGCGGAAAAGAGATTTCCCCTAGCGTAAGATATTACGCAGTACTCGTTTCCTCTCTAGAGAGAACCGAGGTTACGTTAGTAACCGAGTACGTTTTTTATCGTCGCGTTGCAAAGCAAACATTCGCCTGTTTTTCTCAAGCTTCACCTGTTTTATCTCATCCTCCATTAGTTCACGATAAAAACACAAGAGGTTCTATCAGGACTGCAACAACAGGGGTATGTAATGCTATTAATGTAACTGTGTGTGTGTGTGTGTGTGTGTGTGTGTGTGTTTATAGTTTAAAATCTGATGTAGCTTAATCGTAGTTTCAGAAATATCCCACAAAAAAGGGAAAAATATGTCTGAGTTTTTGTTTGGAAAACTAACAAAATTCTAAATACTGTTACATTTGTCAAAGTGACCACTGTAATTTTTTTTTTTTTTTTTTTTTTTTTGACTAGAGGACGCGTGATTGAAACATTTTGAGATTTCATATTAGGCTATATAGGCTATTAATTTTATGAAAGTTAGGCAAAATTCTCAATAAAGTAAAATAATAGCTTTTAAACTATGCTAGTTTTCCTGGGAATTCGAACAATAAATGTTGCTTAAGTGTGAATAATCGCTGTTTATTGCTAAATTTTCTCTGTGATCAGACTTTACTGAGCTGTAGCGAGGAGAACAATGAATAAACATTGGTTAAAAGCATTAGTTGCCTTATATCAGAACCTGTTTTAGTCCCAGTCTCCCAGATATTATTGACTCGTTTCCACAGGGATATTTGATTGGCTGCTGCGCCAATATATATATATATATATATATATATATACTTAGTTACATGAATCTATTCAAGTCCATTCACTTTCAATCTTTTTTATGTAACTTCTATGTACATTTTATTTCATTGTACTTATATATATATATATATATATATATATATATATATCTGTTTATAGGAGGAGAGCAGTGCACAACCTAACACTTTTTGACTTTCTCAGTTTGTGTAAATCTACTTAGGGTTCAGATAATAATTTTTTTCCCCATATTAATTTCAAACATGTCTAGTACAATTATGTGGCTTTGTTTATTTAATACAGTGTATATATTTTTTTCTTGATTTACCCCGAAAGAATGGAAGTGAAATGTGACAACATGCCCCATAGGTGAAACATGACCATAAGACAGATTAAAATGCTATCCGATCTCATAAAAAAAAAAAAAAATATATATATATATATATATGTACAAGGCAACTAAAACAGTGGTGAGTGTTTCTGCAGTTAAATCAGCATTAAACAACTATATCAACTGTTAACATAAAAAGTATACATAAGTTCTTTCACTCACAATCTTTTTTTTTTCTTTGTCAACATAAATACCTTATGCGTCCTCTGGTGGTGTGAAAGAGAAATTACATAAATACAAAATATGAATACATCTCCATTTTCCCTCATTTAGAGAACACTTCCCACTACTCTTTTTTTTTTTTTTTTTGGTTTGTTGTTTTGAATCTCAATTTTGACAAAAATGCCATGGTGACAATTCATTGGTGATGATATATGCAGTAAACTCATTTCTAAAGCACTGTGAAGTCTAAAGCACTGTAAACTCATTTCTAAAGAAAGAAGACCTAGTGTGTGCGTGTGCGTGTGTGTGTGTGTGTGTGTGTGTGTGTGTGTGTGTACTAGTTTTCACTCCTGTAGCTCATTTCTAAACGGTTAACCTGAATGCTTCAACATTCCCTGACCTCTTATGCACTTTCAAGATTTCCAGGAGGACAAAAACACACTTCAAGTTCTGTCCACTCAATAACACAATATGACAGAATTAAGATTCATAAGCAGATCTCACAGTTGCATTATATGATGAACTCTAAAAGACTTCTGTCAGTAATCTTTGAAATGCTTCACCCTTCATTAATATTCAGTATGTTTTCCCCTAAAGATGGATGAGTATCACAGACTCTCAGACGCCAGTGCTGTCAGCAGTTCCTCAGATCACAGCATGAACGTTTCTCCTGGCGTGACGAGTGAGTACAAATATCTAGGGCTGTACTCAACCAAAGAAAATCTTGGTCGACTGAAGCCCTGAAATTTTCGACTAAAAATGACAGTAAAAAAAAAAAAATAATAATTTAAATTAATTAGATGAGCACTGTGCGCAGTACTTGGTAGCCTTGTTGTCCGCCTAAATGAATTATAAATAAACATAAAAAACTAGTAGGCTATTTGCAGTATATTAAATAGTTTTTGACCTAATTATTTTGCACTGAAATGAGTCTGACACTCGAGTCTGTCGGCTCTGACAGCGTTGCATCACGTGCACCTGCGCAATATCATAGCTTATGATTTCCGAAAATAGTACTATGTTGTCAACTAGTGATATCATCACAAGAACTGTTGAGGAATATGCAACATAATTTAGACAATTATTTTTGTCATATGTTATAATAATAAGTTATAACTGTCAGACACTATCATTTCACCGTGCATGTCCTCGCACCGAGCGAGGCTGAACATGAGCTCAGCTTCGCAGCTGAGACACGAATAGACTATTAACTTAAAGCTTTTACTCTTAATAAACACAAAAGGCACGTCCACTTTAATAAAAAAAAGAATATTTATTAAACAAACCAGATCAAGAGCAGAAACTAAATAAAGTGCATAACTGAAAAATAAAGCATCCTAGGCTCAAACTAACACAACCAACAGCACAGCGCAATTGCGCATTAGGCTCCAAATAAAAAATAAAAAAGTTAGGTGATCACACTAAAACATTGAAATATGCTAATTCTGATATTTTCATATAGCCTACTCAAAACAGACAGGGCAAGCTAACGCAGACAAGTGAGCTTACCACTTTTAGTCATGTTTGTCGTCGAGCTGTGGAAAACTGTTGCTTGCAAACTTTGCATTCAACCTTTTTCCTGTTATCAATTTTAACAAAATGCTGCCACACTGTCGATTTCTTTGTTGTTGACATGTTAGAAGAGGACTGACTATTAAACGCTCTCACAATTAAATAAATAATATTCAGCATCAAACCTTCTGTTATCGCTCTCTCTTGGGTTGGGCTAATCCAAAAAAGGTGAAAACAAGGGGGGTGTTCTGAAGACAGACTGTTACAGTGAAACAAGGGTACTCTGAAAACACCCCCATTAGCAGTTAGTGCTTTCCACCTGATGAAATGAGCGCGCCTCAGCGCGGCAAAACTGATGAAATAAACGCGGACAAACTGATGAAATGAACGCGGCAAAAAAACGACCAATCAGAATTTTGGTCGAACCAGAACGTATCGACCAATTAATCGACTAATCGACTGGGACAGTACAGCCCTACAAATATCACACACAATATGAGCAACATCACTTTTACGTTTGCAGAATAATCATCAAATCGTTCTTAGAAACCACAATCTGATGGCAATGGAAGACCAGAGTCAGGCGAGGACTGATAACTGCGTCAAATTTTTTTCATGTTTGAAAATTGGAATATATTTCCACAAATTTCTGATAACTTACAGGTATACTTTTGTGTCTCATTAGGCATTCAGTCCAGTGTAGTGCTACACATTTATACACAATCTTTGTGTTGTTGTTCGGTGTAACGCAATGCCAATGCCATAGAAACCAATTCCAGAAATGAAAAAGTGTCACGAGACACACTAAACGTTATGAAAACACACAGTGTGGAAGGTCAGTCGTTTAGATCACATGCAAATTGAATACACAAATAATCAGATTTGGAGTGACAGTGTGAACGAATAGTTAATTGTCTGTTATTAGTAAACTAGGCCCCATGAACACAAAAAACAAACCACACAAATACATGAACTAGATAATTATACAGGAACATATAATAGTAATAGTACTTTATGTAGATTACATTTAGTTCATCTAAAAATGAAAGTTCTGTCATCAATTACCCTTCCTCGTGTCGTTTCCAGACCCGTAACATCTCCGTTCATCTTCTGAACACAAATGAAGATATTTTTAATGAAATCTGAGAGTTTCTGTCCCTCCATTGACAGTTTACGCAACTACCACTTTCAATATCCAGAATGATAGGAAAGACATCATTAAAGTAATGTAATTGTGTTCAGAAGATCTGAAGGTCTTACGGATGTGGAACGACATGAGGGAGAGGAATTAATGACAGAAACTTCATTCTTGGGTGATCTAACCCTTTAATAGATTACACATTCAAGAAAACATCTGCAATAATTTTGTAAAAGGTGTTTTTTGCATGTTTGGACTGAGTTTTCATTGCATTCACACAGGCTTGAGAGTTTGTGGTGTTTTGAGCACTTCAAAGAAAAAAGTTTCATGTTGCAGAGCAAATGGTTCAGCTGATTCAACGTTTGTAAAAGCTTTGTTTCTCGTATCTCTAGTGCTTACAGTATTTTGTAGAAATGATTGTAAATCTGGATTATAGAAGTGCTACAAGAACATGGATACACCATAGAGGAAGAGCTTGGACGAGGGGCTTCAGGAATGGCGTTTCTGGTGAAAGACGCAGACGGAGATCTTTATGTGGTCAAACAGATGAACTCCAGAGATGTAAGATCTTACTTGAGTATTGACCACATAACTCACAACTTTTTCCTTCCAATAACAGTGTCGCTTCAATGGAAGGTTTTTCTTCTTCTTTCTTTCAGGGGGAGGAACTGGATTCTGTCAAAAATGAAGTCGAGATCCTGAAAACGCTGCAGTTTGGATATATTGTTACTTATGTGGAATCATTTGAAGGTTTTTTTTCTTTGTACACTAATATTACTAATAATGCTCCTTGGTTGCAAATTAAAAATTTGGTCGTTTTTTGTTGTGTTTCTGAAAAATGAAATAGAAGTATTTACCATGATAGAAGGATAACAGTGAACTGAACAAAAACATCAGTGTAGCTTTCAGAAAATGAAGCTATTTTAATACAGTTAGAGTTAAATCATTCTCCTGACTGGATGTTCATTTATGTAGATAAAGAAGCGGGACGCATTTATATTGTGATGGAGTATTGTGAAGGAGGAGACCTTTCAAGAATCATGGGAAAACAGAAAGATGAAAGTTTTTTTGAAGAAAAACAGGTGAGTTTCTATTCTATTCTCTATCCTTTAAACCACTCTCACATAAAACATGATTTAGTAAGTTATGACCCCAAAAATACACACATACAGTACACACACGCGTTGGGTTTTCATGTTTTGAGGACCCATAGACAAAATGTTTTTTGTACTGTACAAATTGTATATTCTGTATACCCAACACACACACACACACACACACACACTCTCACTGACTTTCTCCATGTGTGTAGATCCTCGACTGGCTGGTTCAGATTTGTCTGGCTCTGCAGTATCTACACGAGAAGAACATTCTTCATAGAGATATTAAACCTCAGGTATGCACTGATAAAGCTCAATAAATCACATCACAAAGTCAAATCTGGAAGACTTATGAGATTTCTGTTGTCATTGTAGAATGTCTTCCTGACTGAAGATGGTTACATCAGTCTAGGAGATTTTGGAAGCTCAAAAGCATTGGAAAGGTAGAAAAAAAAAATGAAAAAAATAAACATTAATGGGAACTAGTGATGGATCAAAACCAAAAGTCCTGGACTGTTACTGGTTTGAGTTTACATTGTTTTTCCTCTGTAGAGCTGATGAATATGCTAATTCAGTTGTGGGTACAAACCTCTACATCAGCCCAGAAGTTCATCGGAAGAAATATAATTCCAAGAGGTAAGCTTTTGGATAACTGAATGTATAAACAATATTGATATGTTCAGCATTATAAAAAGGTAAACAAAATTACATTTCCTTGATGCTTGATCGGTGCTTGCAAAAGTATCAACCTTTATTTATTTGACCTTCATCAGGCATTTTTGTCCTTTCTCCTACACACTTATCCATTACCTGCAAGTTCATTGTGTTATAGACTAAATGAATTTAGAAGATTTTGCATGATTTATTCAGGTAGATTGCATTAAAGAAACCAAAGCCCTATTTAGATGGTAATTGTTTATCATGGGGTCGTAAGTTACTTTCATAATTTACAGGGTTATTCAGTGCCTCAGAATTCAGAATGTCAGTGTTTTTCTCCTATCATTTGCGTAAAAATCCCCGGCTGAATTACCTACCGTTCATTGACGAACACCGAGATCGTGTGGGGATTTACTTGCCGTCCAAATCCACATCTCTGAGTTTACAAGATGACATCACATCAAGATTCACTGTTTAAATCATTTTTGATCACTGCCGAACACCATATTCACGATAACTGTTGAGCTTCACTGTAATTTGCATGTGTTTTAAAGATGTACTTTTTAATTACTGAAATGCTGGAAAGTATTTACAAGAACAATATTTCATCACCGCTCCACCTCAGCGAAAAAAAGGAGAAAGAGAAAAAAGCACACAAACATATGAAATGGGCCGTTATTGTGACAGCAATATATATATATATATATATATATATATATATATATATATATATATATGAAACAATCTTAAAATATGTAGGCTATTATACACAACATTAAAAATACTAACCAATCATGTTTATTTTTACCTCATGTAAATAAGAGGCTTCAATAACTTGTTTCCGCTGATTTCCGTATTTTTAAAAATGACATCCTTTTGAGATAAAATGCAAGACTGAAAACCATTTCAAATATAGCTTCCTACATTATTAATTCATATTCATTTATTTACAGCAGACAATCATGCGACTGACCACGTGAGCAGTGGGTTTGTGGGTTCATAGGATCATAAAAATTGCTCCTCCACTGTCAATAAATCTTCATATGTTATATATATATGTTATATATATATATATATATATAACATATGAATGCATATGTTTTATCACTGAGGTGTTTTTACAGACGTCCACATGAGAAACCATTACTGTCCGAATAGGGCTCAAGTCTTATAATACTCAAAAAATGATGGTAACAATACTACACATTATATTTTTAAGTAGATAGCATATAACATGTTTTACAGTGTACACATACTTCTTGATTTTCATTGTCATGCATCGGCTGTTTTAGTGACATATGGTCATTGGGATGGTTGCTCCATGATCTCTGCATGCTTGATTTGTGGGTGAGTATTTATTTATTTATTTCCAAAACGCACCATATTACTGTCACGCTTTCAGTCCAATTATGATGATGAAAAACCAAAAGGATCAAATAATAAAACATTTATTAAATAACTCAAAACAGGAAATCCAAACAATGAGAAAACTCCACAAAACAGTGTGTTGTGCACAAATACAGAACCCTCAACAGATCAAACTGAGGAACAAAACTCACAGAGATGACACACAGGACACACAGGACTAGCAGGTGTGATGATTGAATCAGTGTCCATGACAACAGATTGTGGCGAGATCTTAAAACAAATGAGACGTGACTGAAGAGACACAAAGTCAGTAAAAATTTAACTAAAGAGCATAACCGGGACAGAACGCCCCCCTCTTGGCTGAGGCTGAGGAGGTGGTTCCGGAGGTGGACGGAGGACTGGTGAAGAGGAAGCTCTAGTGGAAGGAACCAGGATGGCGATGATGGGAGGAATGGACATGTGGTACACCAGAGCAAGCCCATGGCGGAGTCGACGGAGGGATGAGCCATGATGGAGTATTGGCTGATGACATCCAGGGGACAACAGATGGAGAATCAGCCATTGACAGAAGAGCTCTAGGCGCAGACAGAGAGCCAATAGGGCTGAGCAACACATGGTTCAGGCAATCAAGGCATAGCTGCAGCAAAGAATGTCTGAGGTGGTCAAATGTGGAAGGTTCTTGAGTCCGTGGCGCAGGCAGGGTGAGGGTTGACCAAGGTGGAGCCGTAGGGATGAGGGTTGACCAAGGTGGAGCCATAGGGATGAGGGAGCCTGGTGGAGCCTGAGGGAGGGAGGAGCCAATGCGGAGCCGTAGGGACGAGGGAGCCTGGTGAAGCCTGAGGGAGGGTGGAGCCAAGGTGAAGCCGTAGGGACGAGGGAGCTTGGTGGAGCCTTAGGGAGGGATGAGCCAAGGCGGAGCCGTAGGGACAAGGGAGCCTGGTGGAGCCTGAGGGAGGGTGGAGCCAAGGTGCAGCCGTAGGGACGAGGGAGCTTGGTGGAGCCTTAGGGAGGGAGGAGCCAAGGTGGAGCCGTAGGGACAAGGGAGCCTGGTGGAGCCTGAGGGAGGGAGGAGCCAAGGTGGAACCGTTGGGACGAGGGAGCCTGGTGGAGCCTGGTGGAGCCTGAGGGAGGGTGGAGCCAAGGTGGAGCCGTAGGGACGAGGGAGCTTGGTGGAGCCTTAGGGAGGGAGGAGCCAATTCGGAGCCGTAGGGACAAGGGAGCCTGGTGGAGCCTGAGGGAGGGAGGAGCCAAGGTGGATCCGTAGGGACGAAGGAACCTGGTGGAGCCCGAGGGAGGGAGGGAGGGAGGGAGGGAGGGAGGGAGGAGCCAGGGAGGAGCCAGGGAGGAGCCAAGGCGGAGCCGTAGGGACTACAGGCTGATGGGGGAGGTGGAGTGCTGGGACCAGCAGCCAGAGGATCCACTTTCTTGGGTGAAGCTTGCAACCGCAACACCAGAGACTCATCCACAAAGGACTTTGTGTAAATTGCCCCTGAGTTTGAAGTTGTGTTTTGTACTCTTGCCAGATAAGATTACTTTGTCTTTATTAATTTGCTTCCATGGTTTTTGATTTACCCTCATGTGTCACACCTGTGTCTAGATCAGGAGTGTTACTTTCCTTTTTTTTTCTTCAACCCCTACTGACACTAACCAGATTCTTAATTAATTAATTTTTTTCCTCCACAGGCAGATGGCATGCAGCGTCACATAATTCACGCTGTCAGCATGGCAGGAAACCTCCCTCACATCTCAGAGAGATACTCAGAGGAACTACGGGAATTAATCAGACAAATGCTCAGCCGTGACCCTAAAGACAGACCTTCAGCTGAAGAGATTCTAGCGAAACCATTCCTGACAGATGCAGTAGACCGAAACAGCAGAACGCCAGAGCTACTGCTACAGAGTTTCATGAAGTCCATCAGCGCCTTCGATAAGGCTTACAACAAGCACTATAAAGACATTGAGGACTTAGTTAGTGAGTGGGGAAGAATAACGGATTCGATGGAGTCTGCGCATTACAGCGCCACAGCGGGGAGTCTGTCAGGGTCAGTGATCGGAGCAGCTGGAGGAATCACTGCATTAGTTGGTTTAATTTTGGCTCCATTCACTCTTGGGGCGTCTCTGATTGTTACTGGTGTCGGTGTTGGAGTAGGAGTTGCAGGTGGAGTAACAGGTGCTGCATCCACCATTACTAATACTGTACAACAAAAATCATTCAGAGAGAGCCTTGAACAAATTCAGCAGATGTATAAATCTGTAAGCGAACCAATTCTCACACCACTGAACACACTGAGAAAGGTACTGAGAAAAATCACAAAGTTCAGTGTTTTTTTCGGCAACTCGACTTTTGACAATGTACAAATATCATGCAATTTAGACAGGAGAAATGTTTTGTGTGCCACACAACTCATGAATTTAGGTCTGTTGGCAAACGTTAGCAGAATTGCTACTCAGACTGCAAGAGTAGGACGAGTTGTGGCAGAAGCAGTCTCAGGAGTGTTAAGTGGACTACTAGTCATCCTTGATGTCGCCTTCATAGTGATGGATTCTGTAGACATTCACCAGATGAGACAGGGAAAAGTAGATGATCCAGAAAAGGTCAACTCCAGTGTCCTCAAATCCATTGCAGAGATGAGGAGAACACATAAAGAGCTTTGCAATGTCCAGAAGGAAATACAAAAAACAAGAGAGGAACTAAAAGACTATATAGAATTGGCCAGGATTGACAGAGAATTAGACAATGATTTAAATTGTTTAAACATATAGATATGATTCCAGTCAGAGAATCGGGTAACATCCTACTGATTTACACATGAGCATGAGTGAAGAAAAAAAAAAGAAAAGAGTTTTTGTATAAATCAATCTAAATATTTAATGTGTTGCTCCGAAACAACCAGACTTTTGTGATTAATCAAGTCACCTTTATTTATATAGCTCTTTTTGTTTCTAGAAGAAAATAGCGTCACAGTCCAGCTTAAGTAAGTTCTGTGATGGTTCATAAAAAAGTAATTTAATTTATTTCACACATATATATATATGAAAACAGTGATATCATTTTCCAGTTCAGTTCTCATATAATGGTGTCAATACAGGCAGATCAATAATATTGTTGAATATTTAGTGTCCCCATAAGCAAGCCAAAAGTCAAAGGAGACAGTGGCAAGGAACCAAAACTCCATCAGGTGACAGAATGGAGAAAAAAAAACTAGATATCAGATACTATATATCCATTATACACATGCGTTTTCGATTAAATAGAGGTGTAGGTTTGATTATGAATTAGCATTTATGAATTACTATTTGTTTTATATGTACTGATTGGGGTGTGTTTATAATTAAATAAACTAATGTCAAACCTGTATCTAAAGGATTCTAAGGTAATCTTTGCTATACACAACATATGAGAATATTCTTATAAGCAAGTGTTTTTAAGTTTAAAGAAAAATAAATAATGGACAGAGTGTGTTTGTCACATTCTGGGTTTTGTTTCTTGTTCCTGGTACTCGTCTTGTCATGTGATTCCCTGTTTGTCATGTGATCCTGCCATGTGTCTTGTCATTGGTTTATCGTCTGATATTATTCACAGGTGTCCCTTGTCTTGTCATTAGTCTTGTGTATTTAAAGGGGTCATATAATGGTACATGCACTTTTACAAGTTGATTGCACTGAAATGTCTGTTGGCAGTGCCTGTACACAACCATCCTATCATGATAAAAATCCATCCAGTGGTTTTGTTTTAATCTCCTTATATGTTTGACCATCTCTGAAATCAAGCCGTTCGATATTGTGACGTCATAAGATCGTACGCCCCTCCCGCTATTGTGATTGACAGCCGTGTTTCAACACAAGACCCGCCCTGAGCAAGCTGTGACAGCCGTCGTCATAGTAGTCCGCCATTGTTGATATGCTGGAGTAGAATGGCGTCTAAGCGATTGTGGTGTTCTGTTCTTAGATGTAATAAGGAACACAGCAGTCATTTGGATGTTCCTAAATCCGAGCCGTTGAAGAAGCAGTGGCTGAGTTTTGTTTTTGAAGCGATATGCCCAAAGGATTGACGCGGGGATTCCCTCACGGGGATTCCCCACGATCGTCTGTGCTTTCATGTTTGCGCGAATCATTTCACACCAGACAGCTTCACAAACGAGAAAAAACGGATCGGTACCAACGTGTTCCTGCTGAACCTCCAGAAGATGTGAGTGTAATGTTTTATTAACCTTTATATTAGTATTTATATTAATCTTTGCGAAATTTGCAAACCTTGCTGCAGGCTTCACGATGAATGCGTCTAAGGTTTACACTCAGGGTACATTACGGCATGTTTTCTATGTACGACGTTCTCAATATAATTCATAATCCCACGTTTATAACGAATAACATGTGGTTATTGTGTTAGATACGGTCAGAGAATGTCTAATACGGTGTACCCACAGAACAGAGGGGCGGGGTGAGCAAAGCTCATTATCATTTAAAGACACATGCACTGAAACGGCGTGCTGAAAACAGAGCTGTTTTTGACCAGGTAAAATTAGTGTTTTCTTACAATACTAATGAGAATTTTTAATTAAAGTATATTACAAACTTTTAATTTAGACCCTAAAGAATCATATTAGCTTGTACAAAAATGGCATTATATGACCCCTTTAAGCCCTCATGTTTGCCCTGTGTCTTTGTCTAGTATTGAATGTTTCTAGTTGTGTTTATGCCATGTCCAGGTTCTTGTTTTGAGTTACTAGTTTCAAGTCTTTATGTTTGATTTTGTTGATTATAATTAAAGTTGCATTTGGGTCTGCTCCATCTTGCCTCCAGAGGATTCATTCGTTACAGTGTTGTTGTTGTTAAGTCTCCCAATCGTGCCTGAGTATTTGCGACCCCATGAAGTACAGCATGCCAGGCCTCCCTGTCTTCAACTATCTCCTCGAGTTTGCCCATGTTCATGTTCATTGCATCAATGACACTATCTAACCATCTCATCCTCTGCCTTACCCTTATCCTTCTGCCTTCAATCAATCCCAGCATCAGGGTCTTTTATAATGAGTCCTCATTAGGTGGCCGAAGTATTTGAGTTTGGGCTTTAGCATTAGTATCTGTCCTTCCAGTGAACAGATTTCCTTTAGGACTGACTGATTTAATCTCCTTGAAGTCCAAGGGACTCTCGAGTCTTCTCCAACACCACAGTTCGAAAGCATCAATTATTTGTGCTCAGCCTTCCTTATGATCCAGCTCTCACAGCCATACGTTGCTATTGGGAAAATCATAGCTTTGACTATCCAAACCTTTGTCGGCAAGTTGATGTCTCTGGTTTTTAATGTTATATAGATTTGTCAATGTCACTTTATTTATAAAGCACTATTTAAAAACACAACTGTTGACCAATGTGCTGTAGCAACAATGACAATGACATCCTGCCAGATGGGTTCTGCATCAAGTGAATCATGGGGTTATCAAACAGACCCCCTCCTCAAAATCAACAAACCGCACCACGCGGTGAGCTTCAAACAAATACAAATCACACATCGGCTCCAGCTAGTCGCAACAAATGGTCGTTTCGCGACACTTTATGGCCCTTTTGAGGGTAACCAGATACAGGACACCACATCCCCCAGCCTTGCAAAGTTTCTGCATTCCAAGCCCCCATTTCTCTCTATGTGCAAAGAGATAACGAAACTCTATGCGACATTCCAGACTGAGAAGTCACCACACATAAACGCACAAATGTCCTTTGTATGTAACTCAGATGTTCTGAATTAGCGAATCATGATTTTCATACACAACCTCTTTTGTCAGAGGAGAAGACAAGAGCTTCTGTTTTGACCGCCTTAGGGTTAATTCCCTAGTGCTGAAACCTCCCGCAGCACCGCGTGACTTTACACACACACACACACACGTGTGGACTTTGAAACTGACATTTCCACACATGTGATCCAATAGCAATGTTTTTGATATGTATTTTTATGTGTGTATAATTGGCCAGATAATGTCTGAGGTATCTATGCAACGTTATTATGATAATCAAAATCACTATGCTAGTGATTATGAGGAAATTATGTTAACCCTGTATTTCTTTCATGCAAAAACGTCATTCGAGGTGTCAATGTAATGGGAAAAACATGTCGGAGTCGAATCTTGACTGCAAAGTACAATAATATGCATTTATTCCTGGAAATACCATATTTCTAAATATGAATGTTATTTTCGATCTCTCACATGACAGTCAAAGTAGGCGTTTCTTCACAAACAAAGAAACCTCTTCCCGCTTCAGATCAGAAGATCCGATTCGCTGTTGCCACGAAAAAGGGGACGTGGGACACTGCTCACGGGACACTGATAAAAGTCCAAACTTTCAGTTTGTTCGCTCTCTCAACCCTCATCCTCTCTTCTCCCTCCTTCGGAAACTCTGGAAACCCAAGTCCGGATCGGCTGCGGCCTGCTTCTTTTCTCTTTTTTTTCTTTATATGTTTTTCTATAAGTCTAGTTTCGTTTTCCTATTCGCCTCTGTTCATTCACGAGCTGAATGAACTTAGCCTGAATCATTCTCGGTAACGTACACTCAAGTGAACCTTCAAATCTTCCCGCTACACAACTCCGGAAGAAGACCAGGACGCGCATTTCAGCCCTAAAAGGAACACACACATATTCCTTTTTCTCAGCTCCACAAAAGAGTGCATCAAACTGCAACGCTTCTCCTCCCAACGCAAACCAGCCGAACACGCGCACACGCGTGCCCCCCTTTTCAGCACCACACTGAAAGAGCACAGAATCTTGCAAGTAACGTTATCTCTCTCTAAAAGCTGATTTCAGGTGTCGAGCTCTTAGGTCTGTGAATTAAGTTACCCTCTATCTCTTCTCTCTATTTCTTTCTTTCTTTCTTTCTTTCTTTCTTTCTTTCTTTCTTTCTTTCTTTCTTTCTTTCTTTCTTTCTTTCTTTCTTTCTTTCTTTCTTTCATTTCATTTATTCTGACCACGCGATGTTTTATGTTCTTGTTTGGTTAAATGTTTGTTTGTTTTATTGTTTGCATTTTTACGTACGTTTATATTTGTAGCTCATATAATCGCTCTAGTTTACATCTATTAAAATCCATTTATACTTTTAACTGTCTCTGTGTTTGAAAACCCACCTTATAAGTCAATGAAATCAAAGATCTAAGCTACAAGCTCGATATTATAGACTACCTTGAGTGGTTTCCAATTCATAAACTCAGAAAGTTTGATGTTTGTGGCCAGAAGATAAAACTTTCTTGGAGTTTGTAAACAGGGATACTCCTTCTTAACTGTGATAGTCTTACATTTATTCGCTGGACGAATGACTGATGACGAGACCAGTTACAGAACGAGGTATTTCCGAAAATTGATAAAGTAATGTATATGCGATTTATGAATTATGACCATGAGTTATGATTAGTAATATTTCCCAAATTCCCTATATTCTTGAGCTAATTCGCATTGACCCAGAGTCATTTACGTTACAGTGCTGTACATCGCATAGACATAAACACAATTAAAACAAATTACAGACAATAAACAGATGACATGCCACTGTATCATCGATTAAAAGCTATTTAAAACAAATACGCCTTCAGTTTTGATTTCAAATTTCCTACAGTACTCGCAGTCCTAACACTAATCGGCAGACTATTCCACAATGTCAAAACGCCCGGTCACCTCTTAGTTTTAATTTAGTCCTTGGAACCACTAATAGTCCCTGATTTGGATCTCAGAGATTTATAGACCATTAAAAGGACTTTCAAAATCTACTCTATAGTGGACCGGCAACCAGTGTAATAGGCGTGCTTTCCAAAATCTGAATTTAGCAAGATTGTTCCTTAGTACTTCATATAGGAGACTCCATAGGAGTCTGAAATACCAAAATCGCCCAGTTCCAGATCTTCAATGGATACACCATCCATTAACACAAGATCGAGTGTGTGGCCCTGTAAATGAGTGGGGCCTTTCACCCACTGAATTAAATCAAAGGAGTCAGCAAGACTAATAAATTAATGGACAAATGTGTTTGACGGGCTGCACACATGAATGTTGAAATCTCCAAGAATTATTACTTTATCAAAGTTTGATATGATGTCCCCAAGAAAATTCACAAATTCATTTAGAAAGTCTTTGTGTGCTTTAGGAGGATGATAAAGCACAACAGTGTCCATTTCAAGTTTTAGCAGTTGTAGTTCGAAACTGTTCAAATCATCTGTCATCAGACTAGTACACTTAAAAATATCTTTAAAAATAGACAAGTTTCCTCCACAACAGCGGCGCCGTCTCGATTCTTCCCTCGATAGCTTTTCATAGCTTTTCTCCCAAGCAGCAAGTGTCTTAATCTCATGGGGACAGTCTCCATCTGCAGTGATCTTGAAGACCACTGGATGCCATGATCTTAGTTCTCTTAATGTTGAGTTTCAAGCCTACTTTTCACAGTATATATTATACAATAAACACATTTCAGATGTATGAACAAACATTGGACAATACTCTTAAGTTAAAACAATACATCAAAATAAATGTTCTTATTTAAATCATTACTAAATTATTTAAAATGCACATTTAAGTTAAACTCAATTAGATATCGTTACAAAGTGCATTTTTAAAAAGTGCACTTCTGTGTGTTAAACAGTCATGAAAGTGTTTTTTACAGTGGGTTTACAGTTCTCACAGTCGGTTGTCGTTAACGCAATAACTCATTTTGTTTATGTTTATCTTTCTTTTAATATAGTCAGTAACACTTTAGAATACTGTTCCTTCATTAATGAATAACTACACAGGAACAAACGAGAAACACACTATGAACATTCTAGTAACTACTATTAACTAACAATAAACTCTGATTAATGAATTAGTAAGTAATAGCGTTCAGTTGAACGTGGTATTTCACTATTAGGGTTTTTTTTTTTTTTTTTTTTATACATTCCAGAGAAGTACTATATACAGGTTCATAAATAACACGAATACTGCATAATTTATAATAAAGGTTAATGGTAACTCACTAGTAATGACTCAAGTGTTACTAAATCTTTCTAAAGGAACTACTAATTATTTGGATCAGCATCTAAAGTGAAAAACATGATAACTACCTAATATTGACTGAAGTCATTGTAAGTTTTTGAGATTTTTGTAAGATTTTGAATAGTAATTCAGCGACTAAAAATTCTGTATTATGAATTTGTTAAGTAATTTTGGCGATGCCAATTTGTAAAGAAAGACTACACGCCTGCGCACATATGTATATTCAAACGTACATACCTATAGACTGAACACATAGCTACTGTCAAATGCATTAAAGCTACTGATGCTGAGACACAGATCTCTGTGAAGCTGCTTTGAAACGACATGTACTGTGAAAACATTAAAAACATGACTTGTAAATAAAGCCTTTTTTATCTCTTCACATTCACACTGTTTTAAAGAATTCCTAAAACTGATTCAGGTTTTACTTCATCTAGACGAGACAGTATTTCACTAGTTTGTTCCCAGAAAGCAATAGCCATAATTTCACCGTCTCTGTGAACTATAGACCCGATATAGTCTGGCTATGTGCAACCCTAGCCAAAATAACATTGAATCTGGTTACATGTCATTTTTTGCATACATTTCTCAACCGCTAGATGGCAACAGCCCTACTGAGACAGGACCACTGGCAACGCGAGACTTGATAATTATGTAGGCTAGAGATCACTGTTCACGTGATCGCGCGATAAACATTTCCACCATTTTAAAACATTTAAAGGAGACGGAGCATTGCATTCACTTATCTGTCGGTCGAAGAGAACAGGTGAAAGACATTCCTACTTTTGTCAAGTATCTGTGTTTTCGTTTTGACGTGCTCATTTTTTTATCTAAATTATTTCAAGATTCAAACGTTTTTATTTGTTACCAACTCAAACAAGATGCGCAGTGAAATGTTTTTGTGACATGTACTGTACTTCTGTGCTCAATTGAAGTAAAAATTAAAAATAAAAATAATGCAGTGTAAGTCAATAGAATACAAACCTGAGAGCGCGGATTAGGAACTCGTGGCTACGGTTTAGTCAATTATTTGATTTTCAATTAAATAAGCATTGTATATAAGGAAAATAAGTATGTGATTTATTTTTTCAACAGTATAAACTGAATTAAAGAAGAAAACATGTTTTTTTGTTTTTCAATTACGAGTTAAAAAAGGAAAAAGGAATGGACGCAAAAGTACACGGACCATTACGGTTGAGCTGTACGGCTGAAGATATTTGGTTATTTGTTTATAAGTTTATGTTTCTTTCATTTGAGTTTGCTTATGTTTTGGTTTTTGTTATTTGTGATTTGATTTATGCAGACCCGGGTAGGACAGAGTATTTGGTCCCTTCCCTGAACTGCATTTAAATTATACTTAATATTGTTGAATTATTGTGTTTGCTCATACATATCTCTGCTCTATTTGAATACCTCTCTCTTGTTTTGGACAGGATCTGGGCACCGGGGCAGATGAGGGACCTTCTTTGGGTGGTGGTGTGTCCTTCACCGTGTGTCTTGCTCTTCACTGACATTAGTCGGTGTGTGTGCTAGTGTGTGTGCACTGTGATTGTAGTGATTTCCTTATTTAAGGGTCATTATTCTATCTGAGACTGCACCTGTTGGTAAGCCCCGGTTCCTTTGTCAGTGATAACTGAACATTTCAATGAGATGAGTGTGGCTGCATGCTAATGCCCTTTTTTTTTATCAACTTGGTTATTGTAGCAATCTGTTTGTTGAGCATGGGCATAATTAGTGCTCCGCCCAGCCCTAAAACCCTTGCTTTGTCACATTTACATTTAGCCTAATAGGAACATTATTTGAAATGAGAAAACATCCATAAAACATTCTTTGAACATTACATTCAAATGTTTTCTTTAAAACATTAACCAAACTTGTAGGGAATGTCAGCCAAAGTTCTGAGAACGCTCCCTGCTAGCTGGGTTGATGCGTGAACCCATAACTTGTCTTGTAAAGCGTTACTTTTTCTTTGTCAAGTTACACGTTAACAGGTTAAAAGAAATCAAACTCAAAAAGTAGTTCACACTTATTTACGTTCCAAAACCATAAATTCTATCTGTTTCCACGGTCAAAAGACTGTCTAGCACCAACCCTTCCTTCTTCTTCAAAAATGATTACGCATATGTTATGCATAAAAAGCTAGTCAAAAGCATGTGATACAATTCAAATAATACAAAATATACATGTATAAAAAAAACAATCATTCTTACTATAAGGAAAATGTTACAAAATGATGAATGTAGTTATTGCTCTAACACACATAATATATTAAAGCGTCTTTATGTAAAACCAGAAATCAGGGGGTAAGGCGGATATGACATTATTGATAGGCGACGCTATGAAACGGGCCGTTACACTGGTTAAAATTGCTGATTTCTCTGGATTTAAACATTGTTGGAAACATTTGGGATAATGTAAGTAGAAGTCAACAAAATATATAACATTGTTCTATTGGGTTTTGGATATTTTAATGCAAAAAATCATACATATTGAGCATTTAACATTTAGTTTTGTTTTTTTGTCAGCAATGGTGAACGTTAGCATGCAAAAAAAAATGAAACAGAATGGTCTTGTATGGGATGCAAGTAAGTTGTTTTAATTTTAATTAAACAACACATTTTTATAATATTTGGTATTGGTAATATGTATTATGCTGCATTGATATAGAAGAGTTTGCTACAAAGCAAACCCTTAAGAAATTGTTCAGTAATGTGATACAAGTACAAAAAAGTATATAAAATCAATAACTATTTCATTATGTTGAAAGTGCTGTATGTTTTCTGACAAATACATTTATTTTGTGTGGACCTGATGTACATTCAAAGCACTTTGTTCAGCTCAGTGCAAAACACTGGACTTCTTTATGGCCTTGGGAATAAAGCACAGTTCAGGTTACTTGTATATCCAGTGCTTTTCAAAGTGTAGACGGTTTCACACCAGAGATCTTCCTGATCTCTTTTTGACTTGACATCAGTGACATTAAACGTCTCATACGGAGGAATCAGCACCTCTTTCTCATGAGAAAGCCTAGAATAGTTTGACACATTTGCACCGTAACAAGTGTAGATGTCAAAACAAGATACATTTCCAAAATTCTTTCTGTTACGATCAAGAGAAGAGGATGCAAATGAGTCAAAACGAACTGTTGTGTTCAGTACATTCACATTAAATTTAACTTTTGTACGGCGATACGTTTGAATACATTCATTTTGTGTTTTCTTTAGAATCTGTATCGCCTCAGTTAACAGAAAGTAAAGTGAATACCATTCGTATGTGTCGATTGTGTAGTTTTGTTTACCATGACGAGTATCATTATTGAAAACAACATAGACTGTTCTGTCTGTGTACACATAAATGGCAATTGAATGATTCCTTGTCAAGTTTTGTTCTGGCGGCTTAAAGTGGCTTTCACCAGCTTGCCAAGCTCCTTTAAAATCAGATTTAGAGATATTGAGTTCCTTCTTCAGATATTTTGTTTCCACCTGGTGTCTCATGTTCTCTGCACAGCCATCATATTTATCATCAACAGAATCCAGAGCCATATCCAGTGGAAATATATCTTCTTTAATAGCAGCAGTTCTGTGATCCTGCAGCAACAGGAATCAATCATCAGTATTCATGTCTGTAATATTCATACCAGAACACAAGCTCAGTGAAATCTAGTACTGGGGTCTCCATCCTTTTTGTGACCGTGGGCTACCTCAAGGGATAGAGCAATCTAAAGGGCTACTTGTTTGTTATACTCAAGCATATAAAATGTATTATTTATAATAATAATAATATTATTATTATTATAGTTTGGAGTTCGGAGTACAAAACGAGATCAGCAGAAAAAATGACGCAGACTGGCGTTAGACAGTGCATTCATGTTCATAGCTCTTAAAAGAGAATTTTAATTAAATAAAAATAGATCATTTTAGTGAAACATATCCTCAAAAGTAGGAGACGATGGAAAGAGAGATCGAGACTAATGAGAAAAGTTAGAAACGCATATGAAAGAAGACTGAAACTATCTAGATTAAGGCCAAACCAAATGAAAAGTTTATTTTATTTTCCTCTTTCACTTACTTTTTCCTTGGGGAGTACCATTTTTGCTATTATATATGTAGGCTATAAAGTGGTTTTGAAATATGGAGAGTTATCATTTGAAATGTTATGTGAAAGGAATGCATCTGAAAACAGTAATCTAATCTATATTTGCATGATAACTGTGTAAATAATGTTTAAAATGGTAAATGTAAAATGGTAGAATGGAGTATATTAGAGTTGAATTAAATGGAATATAAAAGGGAAGAAATGGGATAATGGAGTAGACTGGAGCATAAAGGGATCTACTTGATTGTAAAAAGAACAATCATCTTGCTGAACTGGTAGGACAAAATACACTCACCCTGAACTGTGGTATTTTGTTTTTGTAGTTTTGTCTTCTCCTCTGGATTCTCCTGGATTTCTTTCCATTGAGAGAACTGAAAATGAACTGAAAATGAACAAAAACATTCAGTGACATCTGGACAATGGGTCTCATTCATGAAACATTCGTAAATATACGAGTAAATGTGTGAGTGATTTGCGCGTAAAGAGACCTTCCCGAAAACTCTTCTCCTGATTCACAAATACTTCGTAAACGTCAGATGTGATAGTGAAATGTGTGTGTGTGTGTGTGTGTGTGTGTGTTAATGACTTCCAATCAGTCGTAAATGGGACGCGCGTGCACGCTCATTCTCAATTACCATAAATCCCGCCCATTAAATCTGACTGACAACTATATATGGGCATCATATTATGACACGAAACGAAGGATTTCAACATGTCTTCTCAAGCGAATGAAGAAGAGAAATTTCTCAGAGGCAGAAATTTAAGTTTTATTATCAGAAGTTCATTCAAAACGCCACATTTTATTTTCAAGCGTACGTAGTGGCGTATCAGGTCCTAAAAAAAGGAAGCTTTGCAGAATATTACAGATGCAGTTAATAGAGTTTTATCTGTTAATCTAACAAGTCCCAGAAGTGAAAAGAAAATGGTTCGACATGAAGCTTGACTGCAACACTTGTAACTTGCGTTCTGTTTGCAGATGCTATTACTGGCTCTCATAATAAAAGTAAAAAGAAAAACTGTATGTAATTACTATATAATATTTTTTTCAAAATGCTGTGTAAATCAGATTCAGATTACTTTATTTAATGCAATGTCAGCACTCAAAGCTATTTTCATGGCAAAAATTAAATTACAAAAATACAAATATCATATAAATACAATAATAAAATTAAAGCTGCAAGCAGCATTTATCGGGGTTCAAGCAGTTAAGGCCTTTAAGGACTTTAAGCACAAAAGCATCAAAAGTTGTTAAGTTTTACACCACGTGATTACAGAGCCATAAAACTCATTAGCGCCAACTAGTGGCCGATTTCTTTCAAAACTCTTACAGACCTCTAGGGCCATGAGTCGAACATGCCCATCGAGTTTCGTTCCGATTGGCCTCCGTAAACCTTGTCTAATAGGTGCTCAAATTTCATTGGTCGATGGCGGCCATGTTTTTCGAGATACGCCAACGTCCTCATAGACATACATGGCACCTTGGACCAAGACACTGCATACCAATTTTCAAGTCAATTGGACTAACGGTCAGGTGGTTATAGCCTGTTTTATGTTTGGAACATGTTTTGTTCCTCGCGGAGTACCTCTGGAATGCTTCTGCGGAGGTTTATTGTTTTATCCGCAGCAATAAAGTTTGTCGGCGTCTAAATGGATCGTGCTCTGGATCACTAACAGGAATTATTCTCGTCATGTATACACTTAACTTGATGAAAAGCGGGATTGACGCACTGCAAGCAGAGAGATGATTTCTGGCTGCCTCCGCAAAAATTGTCTTCGGCGGACAGCCCGCTGTCTTTGGAACGATTTTAGTACTTTTGCGGCAGACAAACACATGTGTTTCTCTTTCTGGATCTTTTCTTTGAAAACAAAACCAAAGGTTAAAAAAAAAAAAGAACAAATGTGAAGCGAGCAATTCTATCCATTTTGACGCCTTTTCATTCATAGCGGTTACCAAGCAACACGATTACGCACCAGCTGCAACTTGATGACACAAGCATACTGCGGTTCGGATACAAATAATATGTGAACACAAGTCCATCGGGGGCAGGGGGGGAGCAATCGAACTCGGGTTAGGAACAGGCAATCGAACCAAGTGTGAAAGCGCCCTTAGTCTAGTTTTAGTCAATGAAAATTGTATTTTAGTCTCTTTTTAGAAATGCAATTCTATTTAACCCAGTCAATATAGTGTATCACTATGGAAAAATAGCGAAAATAGTGAACAGAAAAGTAACACTCGTCTCATTCGTGCAGGTTGAAAAACAAGTTCTTTCTGACATCCAAGATTTACTGTATTAATTTAAATGCAAAAGAAAAGGCATGAGAGTCGGTTGTTTTTGTCAATTTTAAGTTTTAATTTAAAATATTTGTCATTTTAATATAACTATATGGCTAAATATTTTACCACTTGCTAATAAATCTAGATAGAAGTAGTGCATTGAATACATTGTTTAAATTGTGCTTAAAAGTGAATTACGACCATTAAAGAGTATGTGTGTACAAAGAGAATCGTAATGCTGACAAAACTTTTTTTAAATAAAAGTATTTGATAACTTCTGGATTTGAAATAAAAATAGTGAGTATGTGTTTGTGGTTCAGCCGTGGATCAGTTACGCACTGCAAACGCAGCATATGTGAAAGCACTATAGCGAGTGCTGCTCCTGCACCGCATATGCACTGCACACGGAGTATGGGCCCTATCTCGCACCCAGCGCAATTGACTTTGTACACCGCCGCATGTATCATTCCTATTTTGCACCCGCGCACAGCGGACTTTTCCCTCCACAGACGCACGTCGGTTAACTAAGAAATACACTTGCGCTCCCGGGGGCGGTTCAGCGCAAAGAGGCGGCGTGTTCCGGCGCAAACGTTCCCTCATGCTATTTTGCACGTTTAGAAAACAATTCCGCCACTAACTGAAAAAATCTAGTTTAAAGTCAGTGGTGCGTTGCACATGTTATTCTTATGCTATTTTAAGGGCGCATGCTTGGCCATAATCAATGTAGCGTGTGCACAACGCACATACACTTTGATTCTCTCACACAGAAGCAGCCGTTTTCATTTTTGCAAATCATACATTACGATAGATAGATAGATAGATAGATAGATAGATAGATAGATAGATAGATAGATAATTATAAAAGCATACTTCTAGTTTACACATTTACCCAAATTATCATACGCCTGTTTAACCGAAGTTAATTTGGGTGTGTTTCTCCATCCCCAATGTCACTTCTCTGTGTTTTACGGCCCTGACGAGAACGTCGGTCTCCTCGGCTGTGAATCGCTGCTGGCGCGCGTCTGGCAAATCCACCGTTATAATAGGAATCCGCTATAGAATAAGCGCGTCTGCTCTTAAAGGGAATGTGAGATGACGCTCTGATTGGTTTATTTCACGTTACGCCCAAACCACACCTATGAGTAATGAAGCTACTGCAGACCAACACATTTTAGATTTGCGTTGAGCGCAAGAGTAATTTATCCCGCCGGTATAATAGCAACAGCGCCCAAGACCCGGCCACAAAGTTACTTGCGTTTCGCGCTTGATACTTGCGTTTCAGATCGTTAAAATAGGGCCCTATGTGTGAATCGGGCGTCAGACTTAACTTTGTTTGTTGTCGTTTACGCTAACTCACCGCAGCTGCATCTTCTAAATAATGCCGCGAGTGGGGCTTGAGGAAGTGACGTCGTCTGCGCAGTGCGCCCTGATGCAGCCCCTGAAGTGAGACACGGGAAACAGAAATACTGCAAAATAATAATAATAATAATAATAATAATGTGACTAAACAAGACGAAATAGCGTCATAACATTTCATCTCGTTTTGGTCAACGAAAATGAAGAGACATTTTAACATAGTTTTTATTTTGTAAACCACATTTAGTCTCGTTTTTATTCGTCAACAATATTGCATTATACATTTAATTATAGTTATTGTCACATGACCAGCATTTACGTTGCGTCTCGTTTTCGTCACGTGGTTCGTTGACGACAATATTTAGTTATAATTTTTGTTGACGAAAGAAATACTAGTAATCCGATATCGGATTTGACTCAAAAGACAATGTGATTCATCATTCCTTCCAATTAACCACCTTATCTTTGTATAGTAAAATAGTATGTTCAACAACATGAATAACGACGTAGCTGACCAGAGTTCGTGAATCAAATGATTCAGTTTAAAGAGTTGTTCAGACTTCTCTCGATCAGTTGAAGTCTCTCCATTTCAGATGTAAAAATAAATAAATTTATTTCACAAATTAAAAGTCCTGTGAGTCCGAAAAACAAAAGAAAATTGTAATTATCCTACCAGTTGATGGTTTCAAATTATGGTTCAAAGTGGAAACCGGTCCATGGGCACTGGTCAGCTAGCCATTTGTGCATATTTAATTGTATTCAATAGGCAGGCGATTCACCTCCACAGGATTATTTATGGCACAAAACAGGATACACTTGCCGATCACGTTCACATAGGAAAAAAAACAGAGAACAAGAAAACGCAGCCTTGGAAAACACAAGGCAAACGTACAATAATTCATTTCTGATTCAACATTTCAGTAACAAATCATATACATGCGCAGTTCAAATGACACATTAATCGAACTTTTCGACAGTTACTTAACACAGACACTCATTAATCACTCAATGGGTCTCATTCATGAAATTGTAAATATACGAGTAAATATGTGAGTGATTTGCGCGTAAAGGCGACATTCCCGAAAATTCTTCTCCTGATTCAGAAATACTTCGTAAACGTCAGATGTGATAGTGAAATGTGTGTGTGTGTGTGTGTGTGTGTGTGTGTGTGTGTGTGTGTGTGTGTGTGTTAATGAATTCCAATCAGTTGTAAATGGGACGCGTGTGCACGCTCATTCTCTAAATTACCATAAATCCCGCCCATTAAAACCGACTGAAAACTATAGGCTATATGGGCATTATATTATGACACCAAACGAAGGATTTCAACTTGTCTTCTCAAAAACGAATGAAGAAGAGAAATTTCTCAGATGCAGAAATTGAAGTTTATTATCAGAAGTTCATTCAAAACGCCACATTTTGTTTTCAAGCGTACATAGTGGCGTATCAGGCCTAAAAAAAAGGAAGCTTGGCAGCATAGATGCAGTTAATGGAGTTTCATCTGTTAATCGAACAGTCCTAGAAGTGAAAAGAAAATGGTTTGACATGAAGCTTGACTGCATTATTTGTGACTTGCGGACTTGTAAAAGAATAAACAGCTTGAATAAAAAAATTAAATAAAAAAAACTTGCGGACTTTTGTTCCGTTTGCAGATGGCTCTCGTAATTACTGGCTGTCGTAATAAAAGTAAAAAGAAAAACCGTATGTAATTACTATATATAATATTTGGTAACACTTTACAATACGGGTGCACTAATAACCATTAATTCATGCTTAACTAATGCACAGATAATCATGTGTTAATGTATGACTCATGAAGAACTAAACCATTAATTAATGATTACTGCATCATGAAGATTCTAAATGATTAATATAAAGTAATATATGAATTGTTATTAATTAAATGTGTCATAATGTATTAATTCATTAATAACTTATTTTATTAACTAAAAGTCTAAATCAATGCGTTAATTACCACAATTGGTCAAGGCAATGTACTTCAACTTCCAGTTGTCTGCTTTAATTAATCATTAACTAATGATTTGCAAATGCATCATTATGTTATGACTTTACTTGTTGAGGCACATGACTATTAACTAATTGTTAAGTAATATGCCATTTTGGTTTTGACATCCACACTAAGCCATGGATTTCAATTTCCAACCATGTACAACCAAGATTTCACTGAGTCCGATGAACTTTGTTGTTCATGGCACAGGACTATGTCAGGTTAACATACACTGAGAATATGCGGTTGAGCGCTGCTAGTTCATAACACTGTGTCTAGACTGGACAAAGACAATAGAACGTCCATTATAGTCAGTGATACTACACTGGATGCGTCGCGACACTACACGACAAAACCCAGTCAGTAAACCGATGCCACACTCTATTACTGACGTACTCAGAGCTCTTGTGCTAGTTCTGTTACGAAGGACTAATGGACTTGCGATGGTCTGTCATGTCCAGGTGTAGACAGCTGGTCTCGTCCAGTTTAAACACAGTGTGACAGCTTCAGGAGTTCAGATTCTGGTGTGCTGATATTTGTGTGCAGCCCAACTCACCCCATCCTTCAAACACGTTCACCGACATTACATTCACTGCATGTGCAAACTGTCAAAACCCATAAATGGCATATTACTTAACAATTAGTTAATAGTCATGTGCCTCAACAAGTAAAGTCATAACATAATGATGCATTTGCAAATCATTAGTTAATGATTAATTAAAGCAGACAACTGGAAGTTGAAGTACATTGCTTTGACCAACTGTGGTAATTAACGCATTCATTTACACTTTTAGTTAATAAAATAAGTTATTAATTAATTAATACATTGACACATTTAATTAATAACAATTCATATATTACTTAATCTATTAATCATTTAGAATCTTTATTAGTTGCTGATGCAGTAATCATTAATTAATGGTTTAGTTCTTCATGAGTCATACATTAACACATGATTATCTGTGCATTAGTTAAATATGAATTAATGCAGATTAGTGCACCCGTATTGTAAAGTGTTACCTAATATTTTTTCAAAATGCTGTGTAAATATGTACACGATTAAGGTGAATTAAAATGCAGCCTTATTAATGAGCAAAACGTTCGGATGTTAAACGCACTATTTACGCGTGGCTGGGAGCAGGTGTAGATCTCTTTCGTACCAACTAACGTTTGGAAAATACGAACATTTTAATGAATCCGAAAATTTACGTCAGAACCACTTTACACACGATTTACATAAAAATTCGTTCTGCTCGTGTTTCATGAATAAGACCCATTGTCTCAACTCATGACACAATGATCATTGTTATACGTGATAGCTTTAGCCTACGGCTAATTAGTTCAGCTCGCGCTGTGCGGCCTACACTCAGCTCATATCAAATCATTTCTGAAATTGACATATCTTTCATAAGATAACATATGATAAAAAAATGTCACTCACCAAAACGAGATTGCATCACATATTCAATAAAAAAAAGACTATTCAATAAAGATTACCGCTCTGGGATCCACTAAATCTTTACTCCGATTTCCACTTCACCTCTCTCTGACGACAACACTCCAGGCTGAAGCATCCAAAGTTTACAAGTGCACACAATCACAGTTCTCGATAGATTATGATTATCATTTAGTGCAAGGAGTTTCTGGAGAAATGCTCCGTGTCTCATTTGATCTGTTCTCATCTGATTCTCTGTTTATGCTGACAGCGGCAGCGCCTGCGCGACCTGTGGGCGGGCCTTATGAATATGCCGCTTCTGTTGGCTCTCAGGGGTGTCAGTCACAGCAGCACAATCAGTGATTGGATGAATCGTGTGTTATTGCCCAGTGGTGTAATCGAGTGCATCAAGTAAAGAAAAAAAAAAAGAACTGATTGAAAAATATAATTTGTCCAGAACAGATCGACACGACTCAATTTAAACTGTTATAGAAGAGCTAATATACTAAGAATGCACTGGTCTCTCAAGGATTGTCTCTCTGCTTTATTTTATAAGAAATATCTCTGTGTCTAAAGTTCCTAATGTCCTGTACTCTCAACTTTTGTATAATAGTACTAGTCATAATTTTTACACCAGGCATGAATAAAAGCAGTAAAATACCACTTATAGGCTTAATGACATGTTATATAATTTTTACCTTTTTGACTGTTATAGAGGCAAATTTTGTCTGATCTGTCTGACATGTTTCATGCTTATTAAGAGTCATGAACATTATTATATGAAAATTATTTCATTTTGATCAAATTATTTCCTATGGAATTTTTCATAGGAAAAGACCATTCACAGCCAATACAGGCAATTTACCATAGGAAATATATGGTTTTAAAGTGTTTTAACAGTTATAGCGCCACCTTTGGTCCGATCTCCATACAAATTTCCAGGCTTCTTTAGCATGTTATGACAAATATGCGCATACATTTTTGTGAAGTTCTGTGTTTTCGTTTAGGTTTTATAGGCTTTTGAGTGCATTTTGCCACGCCCATTTTCTTTATGACCCAATATACCCATGAGAAAAATGCAAAAGTTCAACTTTTTTTTGATAATTATTGACCTAGAGAGTCCATAGAATTGTCCTAGACTGGTTTGGTTGTGATCGGGCGAAAAACCAGGGACTAGTTCGCAAAAGTAGGTTTTTAACATAATTACGAATATTTAATGAACGGTTTGATTGACAGCAATGGTTCTTGAGGCAAAGTTGTTCAACAAGAGGAGATCTATCAAATGGTATGCATTTTGTGACAATAAGTGTAACACCACGTGATTACAGAGCCTTTAAACTCGTTAGCGCCAACTAGTGGCCGATTTCTTTCAAAATTCTTACAGACCTCTAGGGCCATGAGTCGAACATGCCTACCGAGTTTTGTTCCGATCAGCCTCCGTAAACCTTGTCTAATAGGTGCTCAAATTTCATTGGCCGATGGCGGCCATGTTTTTTGAGATACGCCAATGTCCTCATAGACATACATGGCACCTTGGACCAAGACACTGCATACTAATTTTCAAGTCAATCGGACTAACGGTCAGGTGGTTATGGGCCGTTTTATGTTTTTTTCATGTTATAGCGCCACCATGTGGCCATTCGCCGCGTTTTTTTTACTGTGACCTCAAATTGACCTCTTACACATTTGTACCGAGTTTGGTGAAGATACCTCATTTACTTCTGGAGTTATAGCCGTTTTAGTAAAATAGGCTCCTCCCACAACATACATTTGGGCGCCCCTTAGCGACCGTGAATGGAAATTTCAACTTTTTTTCGATAATTATTGATATTCAGACTCCAGAGAACATTTCTGCACTGGTTTGGTTCCGATCGGGCAAAAAACCAGGGACTAGTTCGCAAAAGTAGGTTTTTGACAAAATTCAAAATGGCGGAAAATCTATCATGGCGGAAATGAAATCGGAGATATACGTTTTGTTCGTCAGGCATCCAGCTTTCCAATGATATAAGACACTTGAGTCTACGACATACGGTCTAGGAGTTATGAGCAGTTTCGCGCTTTTGGTCGCTATAGCGCCACCTATGGGCCATTCGAGGTCATAATTTGATAACCTCTCCTCGATTTTTGTACTACCATATGGCAAAGTTTCAAAGTTCCAGCTCTTACGGTTTGGGCTGCACGATGCGTTTTACGGCAGAAGAAAAATAATAATAACAAGCAGCATTTATCGGGGTTCAAGCAGTTAAGGCCTTTAAGGACTTTAAGCACAAAAGCATCAAAAGTTGTTAAGTTTTACACCACGTGATTACAGAGCCATAAAACTCATTAGCGCCAACTAGTGGCCGATTTCTTTCAAAACTCTTACAGACCTCTAGGGCCATGAGTTGAACATGCCCATCGAGTTTCGTTCCGATTGGCCTCCGTTAACCTTGTCTAATAGGTGCTCAAATTTCATTGGTCGATGTTTTTCGAGATACGCCAACGTCCTCATAGACATGCATGGCACCTTGGACCAAGACACTGCATACCAATTTTCAAGTCAATTGGACTAACGGTCAGGTGGTTATAGCCTGTTTTATGTTTGGAACATGTTTTGTTCCTCGCGGAGTACCTCTGGAATGCTTCTGCGGAGGTTTATTGTTTTATCCGCAGCAATAAAGTTTGTCGGCGTCTAAATGGATCGCGCTCTGGATCACTAACAGGAATTATTCTCGTCATGTATACACTTAACTTGATGAAAAGCGGGATTGACGCACTGCAAGCAGAGAGATGATTTCTGGCTGCCTTCGCAAAAATTGTCTTCGGCGGACAGCCCGCTGTCTTTGGAACGATTTTAGTACTTTTGCGGCAGACAAACACATGTGTTTCTCTTTCTGGATCTTTTCTTTGAAAACATAAAAAAAAAAAAAGAACAAATGTGAAGCGAGCAATTCTATCCATTTTGACGCCTTTTCATTCATAGCGGTTACCAAGCAACACGATTACGCACCATCTGCAACTTGATGACACAAGCATACTGCGGTTCGGATACAAATAATATGTGAACACAAGTCCATCGGGGGCAGTGGGGGAGCAATCGAACTCGGGTTAGGAACAGGCAATCGAACCAAGTGTGAAAGCGCCCTTAGTCTAGTTTTAGTCAATGAAAATTGTATTTTAGTCTCTTTTTAGAAATGCAATTCTATTTAACCCAGTCAATATAGTGTATCACTATGGAAAAATAGCGAAAATAGTGAACAGAAAAGTAACACTCGTCTCATTCGTGGAGGTTGAAAAACAAGTTCTTTCTGACATCCAAGATTTACTGTATTAATTTAAATGCAAAAGAAAAGGCATGAGAGTCGGTTGTTTTTGTCAATTTTAAGTTTTAATTTAAAATATTTGTCATTTTAATATAACTATATGGCTAAATATTTTACCACTTGCTAATAAATCTAGATAGAAGTAGTGCATTGAATACATTGTTTAAATTGTGCTTAAAAGTGAATTACGACCATTAAAGAGTATGTGTGTACAAAGAGAATCGTAATGCTGACAAAACTTTTTTTAAATAAAAGTATTTGATAACTTCTGGATTTGAAATAAAAATAGTGAGTATGTGTTTGTGGTTCAGCCGTGGATCAGTTACGCACTGCAAACGCAGCATATGTGAAAGCACTATAGCGAGTGCTGCTCCTGCACCGCATATGCACTGCACACGGAGTATGGGCCCTATCTTGCACCCAGCGCAATTGACTTTGTACACCGACGCATGTATCATTCCTATTTTGCACCCGCGCACAGCGGACTTTTCCCTCCACAGACGCACGTCGGTTAACTAAGAAATACACTTGCGCTCCCGGGGGCGGTTCAGCGCAAAGAGGCGGCGTGTTCCGGCGCAAACGTTCCCCTCATGCTATTTTGCACGTTTAGAAAACAATTCCGCCACTAACTGAAAAAATCTAGTTTAAAGTCAGTGGCGCGTTGCACATGTTATTCTTATGCTATTTTAAGGGCGCATGCTTGGCCATAATCAATGTAGCGTGTGCACAACGCACATACACTTTGATTCTCTCACACAGAAGCAGCCGTTTTCATTTTTGCAAATCATACATTACGATAGATAGATAGATAGATAGATAGATAGATAGATAGATAGATAGATAGATAGATAGATAATTATAAAAGCATACTTCTAGTTTACACATTTACCCAAATTATCATACGCCTGTTTAACCGAAGTTAATTTGGGTGTGTTTCTCCATCCCCAATGTCACTTCTCTGTGTTTTACGGCCCTGACGAGAACGTCGGTCTCCTCGGCTGTGAATCGCTGCTGGCGCGCGTCTGGCAAATCCACCGTTATAATAGGAATCCGCTATAGAATAAGCGCGTCTGCTCTTAAAGGGAATGTGAGATGACGCTCTGATTGGTTTATTTCACGTTACGCCCAAACCACACCTATGAGTAATGAAGCTACTGCAGACCAACACATTTTAGATTTGCGTTGAGCGCAAGAGTAATTTATCCCGCCGGTATAATAGCAACAGCGCCCAAGACCCGGCCACAAAGTTACTTGCGTTTCGCGCTTGATACTTGCGTTTCAGATCGTTAAAATCGGGCCCTATGTGTGAAACGGGCGTCAGACTTAACTTTGTTTGTTGTCGTTTACGCTAACTCACCGCAGCTGCATCTTCTAAATAATGCCGCGAGTGGGGCTTGAGGAAGTGACGTCGTCTGCGCAGTGCGCCGATGCAGCCCCTGAAGTGAGACACGGGAAACAGAAATACTGCAAAATAATAATAATAATAATAATAATGTGACTAAACAAGACGAAATAGCGTCATAACATTTCATCTCGTTTTGGTCAACGAAAATGAAGAGACATTTTAACATAGTTTTTATTTTGTAAACCACATTTAGTCTCGTTTTTATTCGTCAACAATTTGCATTATACATTTAATTATAGTTATTGTCACATGACCAGCATTTACGTTGCGTCTCGTTTTCGTCACGTGGTTCGTTGACGACAATATTTAGTTATAATTTTTGTTGACGAAAGAAATACTAGTAATCCGATATCGGATTTGACTCAAAAGACAATGTGATTCATCATTCCTTCCAATTAACCACCTTATCTTTGTATAGTAAAATAGTATGTTCAACAACATGAATAACGACGTAGCTGACCAGAGTTCGTGAATCAAATGATTCAGTTTAAAGAGTTGTTCAGACTTCTCTCGATCAGTTGAAGTCTCTCCATTTCAGATGTAAAAATAAATAAATTTATTTCACAAATTAAAAGTCCTGTGAGTCCGAAAAACAAAAGAAAATTGTAATTATCCTACCAGTTGATGGTTTCAAATTATGGTTCAAAGTGGAAACCGGTCCATGGGCACTGGTCAGCTAGCCATTTGTGCATATTTAATTGTATTCAATAGGCAGGCGATTCACCTCCACAGGATTATTTATGGCACAAAACAGGATACACTTGCCGATCACGTTCACATAGGAAAAAAAACAGAGAACAAGAAAACGCAGCCTTGGAAAACACAAGGCAAACGTACAATAATTCATTTCTGATTCAACATTTCAGTAACAAATCATATACATGCGCAGTTCAAATGACACATTAATCGAACTTTTCGACAGTTACTTAACACAGACACTCATTAATCACTCAATGGGTCTCATTCATGAAATTGTAAATATACGAGTAAATATGTGAGTGATTTGCGCGTAAAGGCGACATTCCCGAAAATTCTTCTCCTGATTCAGAAATACTTCGTAAACGTCAGATGTGATAGTGAAATGTGTGTGTGTGTGTGTGTGTGTGTGTGTGTGTGTGTGTGTGTGTGTGTGTGTTAATGAATTCCAATCAGTTGTAAATGGGACGCGTGTGCACGCTCATTCTCTAAATTACCATAAATCCCGCCCATTAAAACCGACTGAAAACTATAGGCTATATGGGCATCATATTATGACACCAAACGAAGGATTTCAACTTGTCTTCTCAAAAACGAATGAAGAAGAGAAATTTCTCAGATGCAGAAATTGAAGTTTATTATCAGAAGTTCATTCAAAACGCCACATTTTGTTTTCAAGCGTACATAGTGGCGTATCAGGCCTAAAAAAAAGGAAGCTTGGCAGCATAGATGCAGTTAATGGAGTTTCATCTGTTAATCGAACAGTCCTAGAAGTGAAAAGAAAATGGTTTGACATGAAGCTTGACTGCATTATTTGTGACTTGCGGACTTGTAAAAGAATAAACAGCTTGAATAAAAAAATTAAATACAAAAAACTTGCGGACTTTTGTTCCGTTTGCAGATGGCTCTCGTAATTACTGGCTGTCGTAATAAAAGTAAAAAGAAAAACCGTATGTAATTACTATATATAATATTTGGTAACACTTTACAATACGGGTGCACTAATAACCATTAATTCATGCTTAACTAATGCACAGATAATCATGTGTTAATGTATGACTCATGAAGAACTAAACCATTAATTAATGATTACTGCATCATGAAGATTCTAAATGATTAATATAAAGTAATATATGAATTGTTATTAATTAAATGTGTCATAATGTATTAATTCATTAATAACTTATTTTATTAACTAAAAGTCTAAATCAATGCGTTAATTACCACAATTGGTCAAGGCAATGTACTTCAACTTCCAGTTGTCTGCTTTAATTAATCATTAACTAATGATTTGCAAATGCATCATTATGTTATGACTTTACTTGTTGAGGCACATGACTATTAACTAATTGTTAAGTAATATGCCATTTTGGTTTTGACATCCACACTAAGCCATGGATTTCAATTTCCAACCATGTACAACCAAGATTTCACTGAGTCCGATGAACTTTGTTGTTCATGGCACAGGACTATGTCAGGTTAACATACACTGAGAACATGCGGTTGAGCGCTGCTAGTTCATAACACTGTGTCTAGACTGGACAAAGACAATAGAACGTCCATTATAGTCAGTGATACTACACTGGATGCGTCGCGACACTACACGACAAAACCCAGTCAGTAAACCGATGCCACACTCTATTACTGACGTACTCCGAGCTCTTGTGCTAGTTCTGTTACGAAGGACTAATGGACTTGCGATGGTCTGTCATGTCCAGGTGTAGACAGCTGGTCTCGTCCAGTGTAAACACAGTATAACAGCTTCAGGAGTTCAGATTCTGGTGTGCTGATATTTGTGTGCAGCCCAACTCACCCATCCTTCAAACACGTTCACCGACATTACATTCACTGCATGTGCAAACTGTCAAAACCCATAAATGGCATATTACTTAACAATTAGTTAATAGTCATGTGCCTCAACAAGTAAAGTCATAACATAATGATGCATTTGCAAATCATTAGTTAATGATTAATTAAAGCAGACAACTGGAAGTTGAAGTACATTGCTTTGACCAACTGTGGTAATTAACGCATTCATTTACACTTTTAGTTAATAAAATAAGTTATTAATTAATTAATACATTGACACATTTAATTAATAACAATTCATATATTACTTAATCTATTAATCATTTAGAATCTTTATTAGTTGCTGATGCAGTAATCATTAATTAATGGTTTAGTTCTTCATGAGTCATACATTAACACATGATTATCTGTGCATTAGTTAAATATGAATTAATGCAGATTAGTGCACCCGTATTGTAAAGTGTTACCTAATATTTTTTCAAAATGCTGTGTAAATATGTACACGATTAAGGTGAATTAAAATGCAGCCTTATTAATGAGCAAAACGTTCGGATGTTAAACGCACTATTTACGCGTGGCTGGAGCAGGTGTAGATCTCTTTCGTACCAACTAACGTTTGGAAAATACGAACATTTTAATGAATCCGAAAATTTACGTCAGAACCACTTTACACACGATTTACACAAAAATTCGTTCTGCTCGTGTTTCATGAATAAGACCCATTGTCTCAACTCATGACACAATGATCATTGTTATACGTGATAGCTTTAGCCTACGGCTAATTAGTTCAGCTCGCGCTGTGCGGCCTACACTCAGCTCATATCAAATCATTTCTGAAATTGACATATCTTTCATAAGATAACATATGATAAAAAAATGTCACTCACCAAAACGAGATTGCATCACATATTCAATAAAAAAAAGACTATTCAATAAAGATTACCGCTCTGGGATCCACTAAATCTTTACTCCGATTTCCACTTCACCTCTCTCTGACGACAACACTCCAGGCTGAAGCATCCAAAGTTTACAAGTGCACACAATCACAGTTCTCGATAGATTATGATTATCATTTAGTGCAAGGAGTTTCTGGAGAAATGCTCCGTGTCTCATTTGATCTGTTCTCATCTGATTCTCTGTTTATGCTGACAGCGGCAGCGCCTGCGCGACCTGTGGGCGGGCCTTATAAATATGCCGCTTCTGTTGGCTCTCAGGGGTGTCAGTCACAGCAGCACAATCAGTGATTGGATGAATCGTGTGTTATTGCCCAGTGGTGTAATCGAGTGCATCAAGTAAAGAAAAAAAAAAAGAACTGATTGAAAAATATAATTTGTCCAGAACAGATCGACACGACTCAATTTAAACTGTTATAGAAGAGCTAATATACTAAGAATGCACTGGTCTCTCAAGGATTGTCTCTCTGCTTTATTTTATAAGAAATATCTCTGTGTCTAAAGTTCCTAATGTCCTGTACTCTCAACTTTTGTATAATAGTACTAGTCATAATTTTTACACCAGGCATGAATAAAAGCAGTAAAATACCACTTATTGGCTTAATGACATGTTATATAATTTTTACCTTTTTGACTGTTATAGAGGCAAATTTTGTCTGATCTGTCTGAAATGTTTCATGCTTATTAAGAGTCATGAACATTATTATATGAAAATTATTTCATTTTGATCAAATTATTTCCTATGGAATTTTTCATAGGAAAAGACCATTCACAGCCAATACAGGCAATTTACCATAGGAAATATATGGTTTTAAAGTGTTTTAACAGTTATAGCGCCACCTTTGGTCCGATCTCCATACAAATTTCCAGGCTTCTTTAGCATGTTATGACAAATATGCGCATACATTTTTGTGAAGTTCTGTGTTTTCGTTTAGGTTTTATAGGCTTTTGAGTGCATTTTGCCACGCCCATTTTCTTTATGACCCAATATACCCATGAGAAAAATGCAAAAGTTCTACTTTTTTTTGATAATTATTGACCTAGAGAGTCCATAGAATTGTCCTAGACTGGTTTGGTTCTGATCGGGCGAAAAACCAGGGACTAGTTCGCAAAAGTAGGTTTTTAACATAATTACGAATATTTAATGAACGGTTTGATTGACAGCAATGGTTCTTGAGGCAAAGTTGTTCAACAAGAGGAGATCTATCAAATGGTATGCATTTTGTGACAATAAGTGTAACACCACGTGATTACAGAGCCATTAAACTCGTTAGCGCCAACTAGTGGCCGATTTCTTTCAAAATTCTTACAGACCTCTAGGGCCATGAGTCGAACATGCCTACCGAGTTTTGTTCCGATCAGCCTCCGTAAACCTTGTCTAATAGGTGCTCAAATTTCATTGGCCGATGGCGGCCATGTTTTTTGAGATACGCCAATGTCCTCATAGACATACATGGCACCTTGGACCAAGACACTGCATACCAATTTTCAAGTCAATCGGACTAACGGTCAGGTGGTTATGGGCCGTTTTATGTTTTTTTCATGTTATAGCGCCACCATGTGGCCATTCGCCGCGGTTTTTTTACTGTGACCTCAAATTGACCTCTTACACATTTGTACCGAGTTTGGTGAAGATACCTCATTTACTTCTGGAGTTATAGCCGTTTTAGTAAAATAGGCTCCTCCCACAACATACATTTGGGCGCCCCTTAGCGACCGTGAATGGAAATTTCAACTTTTTTTCGATAATTATTGATATTCAGACTCCAGAGAACATTTCTGCACTGGTTTGGTTCCGATCGGGCAAAAAACCAGGGACTAGTTCGCAAAAGTAGGTTTTTGACAAAATTCAAAATGGCGGAAAATCTATCATGGCGGAAATGAAATCGGAGATATACGTTTTGTTCGTCAGGCATCCAGCTTTCCAATGATATAAGACACTTGAGTCTACGACATACGGTCTAGGAGTTATGAGCAGTTTCGCGCTTTTGGTCGCTATAGCGCCACCTATGGGCCATTCGAGGTCATAATTTGATAACCTCTCCTCGATTTTTGTACTACCATATGGCAAAGTTTCAAAGTTCCAGCTCTTACGGTTTGGGCTGCACGATGCGTTTTACGGCAGAAGAAAAATAATAATAAAAATCAGGACAATTACAATAGGGTTTCAGCACTTCGTGCTTGAACCCCTAATTAAAGCTGCAAGCAGCATTTATCGGGGTTCAAGCATTTAGGGTCTTTAAGCACATAAGGCAGTTTAGTGAGTTGTCTGAGTTTTTGTTTAGGATTTACAGGCTTTTGAGTGTTTTTTGCCATACCCATTTTCTAAATGATCCTGTTATGGCTACCCAATGGGTAAAGTTAAAGTTTTTTATATAATTAATAATCTAGAGCTTCCAGAGAATTGTACTGCACTGGTATATTTCCGATCGGGCGAAAAACCTAGGACTAGTTCGCAAAAGTAGTTTTTTTTAACATAATCGCAAGTATTTAATGAACAAATTGATTGACAGCAGTAGTTCTTGAGGCAAAGTTGTTCTGTATGAGGAGATCTATCAAATGATATGCATCACGTGATTACATAGCCGTAAAACCTGTTAGCGTCAACTAGTGGCTGATTTTTCAAAATTCTTACAGACCTCTAGGGCCACGAGTCGAACATGCCCACCGAGTTTCGTTCTGATCGGCCTCCGTTAAGAGCAAACTAACAGCTTTGAATTAAAATGGTGAGGTATCCTGTTGTAAACATCAACCATGCCTGTTGACAGTTCTCTTTTGTGGGAAGGGAATGAAAAGTTCTCAAATCCGCAGCACAGCCTCAGACATAACATTTATATCCATGATCTGCCATTTTCACTATTGTCCTTGCTTGCTTCTTCACAATACCTGCATATCTTCTGATGATTCGGCTGTGCAGGTCCACATTAACACTGCCTGGCCTAGAACATGGACTGGAAAATGCAAATTTGGAGGGTATAAATATTAATGATCCTGACTCCAACGTCACAGTCGGTGTTATGGTGGGATTCACTCATTTTTCAGCGGTCTTTTGCAAACAGGAGATTTACACATGAAGGAGGAAACAATGGTGTTTGAGGCTCACGGTATGTCAGTTCCATGTCCAGAACTCTTATCATTCAACTATGCCAAGATAAATACAGTTTTCAATTGTATGGCACCTTTAAAATAGATGATTAGTAATATAATGCTTACTTGGAGTCTGAAATGGCTTTAACAAAAGAAGAAAAATAGTCTTAGATTTCTGTTCATTCTAATCATGTACAAATAAAGTAGCACAGTAAGATTACATTTATTTGAATGCATTAGTGAGTGTGTGATTGTGCTGTGTGTGCAGCGTGTCAATACTAAAAGTGAAGGTGTAGTTGATATCTTTGGTGATAATATCTGTAGTAATCATAAAAAAACAATTAAGAAATAAAGAATTAAAATTACAAATAATATTCTATTAAGATATGAGTTACAATAACATGATTTGCAATAGTAATAATATCAATAATATATGCACAATACACACAGATTAGACTATCAGGTCTGTGTTTTACAAAAACATTAGTATTGCAGCCAATGTGAGTCTGTGGGATTTATAAACAGACAAAATATGATTTGAAATGTTATTTTAATGATTTTATTAAGTTTAAACAATATTTCAAATGGAAAAAAAATGAAAAATAATATTTTAGTGAGCAGAATGAACCAATGAGTGTTCTTCTTCTGGTGGTTAAAATGTAAATGAAAACAATAATACTTAAACAATAATACTTAATACACTAACCATGCTTGAACACACACATGCACACACATTTTTTTGTAGATGTAGATATTTAAAATAAAAGATAGGTAACAAAATGATAATTGCAAATCTCCTCTGTATAACACCATTTTCAGATTTCAAATTAATCACTGAGAGGCAGAAATGTTCAAACTGAGAGCTCAGTAAAAATGAAGTGATAAACTTTGACAAAACATGACTGTGTTATAATAGGTGATTTTCATGCAAGTAATTTTATATAGTCCAAAAACTAATGCAAAAGCACAGATGAAAATATTTTATTAAGTAGAATGTCCTGCAGAGGGCAGTAGAAGACCACTAATTGACTCACTTTCATTTGAAAGACTTTTTTATCCACCAGTAAAACAAAGCAGTTTCTCCATGTTCTTTCCATTAAGCATGCTTACACACACAGACACACACACAAACACAAACACATCCATCCACACACACACACACACACACACACACACACACACACACACACACACACACACACACACACACACAAAGACAAATATGTTTTCAATGTTTTTATGATGTGATATTGTGAAAATATCTTCATCTCCTCATCTTGAACAACTTTGCCTCAAGAATCACTAATGTCAATCAAACCGTTCATAATCATAATAAAAAAATAAAATATATACAAATATCATAATAAAACAAAAAACATCGTAATAAAAAAGATTGCTTCTTAAAGCATTTGTTTATTTCCCAATACTGAAAGCGAATTAAAAGATCATGCGTAATCCTGCTGCTCCCTCTAGTGGACAACAGTGGTATTATAGCTTTTTTTACAGTTGAAGTGTTTGAATGAATGAATGGGAATTTGTTTTTTTACTTATATCTCAGGAACCAAAAGGCGAAAAATTCTGAAACTCAGAGCATAGATAGTGCTTGAGGAGCCCTGTTGAATGAGACCATCAAGGTGTTTTTGGGCGATTGGGGCTGGGAGTTATGACTGTTATAAGGCATATCTGTTCGGGCTATTATCTCTGGAATGCCCAGGGCAAATAACACCACATTTGAATCGAAGCTAGCCAAGGACGCGCCCTTTCCAACGAGCTCTCACACAATGTTCGGGGTGGTTTGGGTCGGGAGTTGCGGTCGTTCAAAGTCGGGGGACCGCGGGCTTGCGATGTGCGGGGGGGCGCGCTCCCGAGGCCCGCGACGACACGTTTCGATCAAGATCCCCGAGAGGTCCTCACCATCAAAATTTGAGCGCGCAACGACTTTCCGTTTTCGAGTTATGAATGAATTTGTATTTGGGGGCGTGGCTTAAATGCCGTTATACTTTCGTTTCATTTCATTCATTTACTTTCGTCCATTTCCATATCTCAGTGTAACACAATTGTCAATAGTAATACTCAATAGATGAGTTTTGACAAAATGTGATTGTAAATGTTAAAATAATGATTTTATAAAGTCTAAATATGAATTTTATAACAATATTAGGGAGTAGTATGATGAAATGACAGCAGGGGGCAGTAAAATACCACTTATTGGCTTAATATGTCATTATATTCATATAAAATCACCTTTTGAAGAAGTTAAACTTTTTTTCTGATAATTATTGATCTAGAGAGTTCAGAGAATTGTGCTGCACTGGTTTTGAACATTATGATATGAACATTATATGATAGAAGACACCATTTACAGCAAATACAGGCAATTTACCATAGGAAATATATGGTTTTAAAGCGTTTTAACAGTTATAGCGCCAACTATGGTCCGCTCTCCATAAAATTTTCCATGCTTCTTAAGCAGGTTATGACACATATGCTCATCAATTTTCGTGAAGTTCTGAGTTTTCGTTTAGGATTTATAGGCTTTTGAGTGCATTTTACCACGCCCATTTTCTAAATGACCCTGTTAGCCATGCGAAAAATGCAAAAGTTCAACTTTTTTTTGATAATTATTGACCTAGAGAGTCCATAGAATTGTCCTAGACTGGTTTGGTTCCGATCGGGCGAAAAACCTAGGACTAGTTCGCAAAAGTAGGGTTTTAACATAATTACGAATATTTAATGAACGGTTTGATTGACAGCAATGGTTCTTGAGGCAAAGTTGTTCAACAAGAGGAGATCTATCAAATGGTATCCATTTTGTGACAATAAGTGTAACACCACGTGATTACAGAGCCATAAATCTCGTTAGCGCCAACTAGTGGCCGATTTCTTTCAAAATTCTTACAGACCTCTAGGGCCATGAGTAGAACATGCCCACCGAGTTTCGTTCCGATCGGCCTCCGTTAACCTTGTCTAATAGGTGCTCAAACTTCATTGGCCGATGGCGGCCATGTTTTTTTAGATACGCCAATGTCCTCATACACATACATGACACCTTGGACCAAGACACTGCATACCAATTTTCAAGTCAATCGGACTAACGGTCAGGTGGTTAAAGCCTGTTTTATGTTTTTTTCATATTATAGCGCCACCATGTGGCAAATCGCCGCGATTTTTTTACTGTTACCTCATATTGAGCTCATACATATGTGTACCGAGTTTGGTGAAGATACCTCATTTACTTCTGGAGTTATAGCCATTTTAGTAAAATAGGCCCCTCCCACAACGTACGTTTTGGCGCCCCTTAGCGTCCGTGAATCGAAATTTCGACTTTTTTTCGATAATTATTGATCTTCAGTTTCTAGAGAACATTTCTGCACTGGTTTGGTTCCGATCGGGCGAAAAACCAGGGACTAGTTCGCAAAAGTAGGTTTTTGACAAAATTAAAAATGGCGGAAAATCTATCATGGCGGAAATGAAATCGGAGATATACGTTTTGTTCGTCAGGCGTCCAGCTTTCCAATGATATAAGACACTTGAGTCTACGACATACGGTCTAGGAGTTCTGAGCAGTTTCGCGCTTTTGGTTGCTATAGCGCCACCTATGGGCCAATCGGGGTCATAATTTGATAACCTCTCCTCGATTTTTGTACTACCATCTGGCAAAGTTTCAAGGTTCCAGCTCTTACGGTTTGGGCTGCACGATGCGTTTTACGGCAGAAGAAAAATAATAATAATTAAAGCTGCAAGCAGCATTTAGCGGGGTTCAAGCATTTAGGGTCTTTAAGCACATAAGGCAGTTTAGTGAGTTGTCTGAGTTTTTGTTTAGAATTTACAGGCTTTTGAGTGTTTTTTGCCATACCCATTTTCTAAATGATCCTGTTATGGCTACCCAATGGGTAAAGTTAAAGTTTTTTATATAATTAATAATCTAGAGCTTCCAGAGAATTACTGCACTGGTATATTTCCGATCGGGCGAAAAACCTAGGACTAGTTCGCAAAAGTAGGTTTTTAACATAATCGCAAGTATTTAATGAACAAATTGATTGACAGCAGTAGTTCTTGAGGCAAAGTTGTTCTGTATGAGGAGATCTATCAAATGATATGCATCACGTGATTACATAGCCGTAAAACCTGTTAGCGTCAACTAGTGGCTGATTTTTCAAAATTCTTACAGACCTCTAGGGCCACGAGTCGAACATGCCCACCGAGTTTCGTTCTGATCGGCCTCCGTTAAGAGCAAACTAACAGCTTTGAATTAAAATGGTGAGGTATCCTGTTGTAAACATCAACCATGCCTGTTGACAGTTCTCTTTTGTGGGAAAGGAATGAAAAGTTCTCAAATCCGCAGCACAGCCTCAGACATAACATTTATATCCATGATCTGCCATTTTCACTATTGTCCTTGCTTGCTTCTTCACAATACCTGCAGATCTTCTGCTGATTCGGCTGTGCAGGTCTACATTAACACTGCCTGGCCTAGAACATGGACTGGAAAATGCAAATTTGGGGGGTATAAATACTAGCAATTATGTGAAGTGTCAGTGCAAAGCATCAAAAGTTATTAAGTTTTATTTAGCAAGCATGTAACCACTGACATAATAGATGGAAAAGACCATTTACAGCCAATACAGGCAATGTACCATAGGAAATATGTGGTTTTAAAGCTTTTTATAGGAGTTATAGTGCCATCTATGGACCGATCTCCATAAAATTGTTTACTGTGACCTCAAATTGAACCCATACACATGTGTACTGAGTTTGGTGAAGATATCTCATTTACTTCTTGAGTTATAGCCATTTTAGTAAAATAGGCTCCTCCCACAATAATTTACCACATTCTAGTATTATTTACTATGATTCTAGCATGATTTACATAGTTTACCATGATTTTATCTTAGTTTACCTTGATTTACCATATTCTAGCATGATTTACCATGATATACTACATTCTAGTATGATTTACCATTGTTTACTGTGATTCTAGCATGGTTTACCATAGTTTATCATGATTTATCATAGTTTACCATGATTTACCCTGTTCTAGCATGATTTACCATGATATACCACATTCTAACATGATTTACCATAGTTTATCATGGTTTACCATGATTTACCCTGTTTTAGCATAGTTTACCATGATTTACCACGTTCTAGAATGATTTGCCAGGATTCTAGCATGGTTTACCTTGATACACCACATTATAGTATTATTCACTATGATTTACCATGTTTCTAGCAATTATGTGAAGTGTCAGTGCAAATTAAGTGATAAACACTGACAAAATCTGATTGTGTTATAATAGTTATTGTTATATAAGTGATTTTTAGAGTCTAAATATGAATGTGAGCACATGTGAAAAGACTTCATTAATAAGTAGAATGGCCAGCAGAGGGCAGAAGAAGACCACTTATTGGCTCACTTTCACTTTAAACTTCATGATTTTCACCAGTTTTCTGGACTAAAGCAAACCAGTTTTTCCATGTTAACTCAATAATGCATGCTTACACACACACACACACACACGCACACACACGCACACACACGCACACACACGCACACACACGCACACACACACAGAGAAATAAACATCCACAAATGCAAATATGTTTTTAATGTTTTGGAATATGTTATTGAGAAAATATATTTATTGGTCTATTAGAATTCCTTTGTGATCTAATAATATAAAAAAAAAAATAAATAAAAAAAGATTGCTTTTTAAAGCATTTGTTTGTTTCCCAATACTGAAAACTAATGAAAAGGTCATGCGTAATCCTGCTGCTCCCTCCAGTGGACAGTGGTATTACAGCTTCCATCTTACAGTTGAAGTGTTTGAATGAATTAATGAATGGGAATTTGGTATTTCACTTATATCTCGGGAACCAGAAGGCGAAAAATTCTGAAACTCAGAGCATAGAGAGTGCTTGAGGAGCCCTGTTGAATGAGACCATCAATTATTTACTATGATTTACCATGTTTCTAGCGTGATTTACCACATTACTAGCAATTATGTGAAGTGTCAGTGCAAATGAAGTGATAAACACTGACAAAATATGACTGTGTTATAATAGTTATTGTAATATAAGTGTTTTCCATGTTAACTCAATAATGCATGCTTACACACACACACACACACACACACACACACACACACACACACACACACACACACACACACACACACACACACATATACAAATATGTTTTCAATGTCTTTAGGATGTGTTATTGTGAAAAAAATATTTTAATGGTCTAACCATTTCATATATTTCATTGTGATCTATATTATCAGTCCAATAATAATAAAAAAAAAAAAAATAGCTTTAACTATTTGTTTGTTGGCCAAAGCTGAAAGCTGATAAAAAGATTAATACTATGTCTAATACTGCTGCTCCCTCTAGTTGACAACAGTGGAATTACAGCCTCCATCTTACAGTTGAAGTGTTTGAATGAATGAATGGGAATTTGGTTTTTCACTTATATCTCGGGAACCAGAAGGCGAAAAATTCTGAAATTCAGAGCATAGATAGTTCTTGAGGAGCCCTGTTAAATGAGACCATCGCGGTGTTTTTGGGCGATTGGAGCCCGGAAATATGACCGTTCAAAGGCATATCTATTGGGGCTTTTATCTCTGGAATGCCCAGGGCAAATTACACCACATTTGAATCGAAGCTAGCCAAGAACTGGCCCTTTCCAACGAGCTCTCACACAAGGTTCGGGGTGGTCTGGGTCGGGAGTTTCGGCCGTTCAAAATCGGGGGTCCCACGAATTTGCGATTCGTGGGGGGCGCGCTCCCGAGGCCCGCGATGACACGTTTCGATCAAGAGCCCGGAGAGGACCTTACCATCAAAATTTGAGCGCGCAACGACTTTCCGTTTTCGAGTTATGAGTGAATTTGTACTGGGGGGGCGTGGCCTAAATGCCGTTTTACTTTCGTTTTCATGTTAAATGTTAAAATAATGATTTTATAAAGTCTAAATATGAATTATATAACAATATTAGGGAGTAGTATGATGAAATGACAGCAGGGGGCAGTAAAATACCACTTATTGGCTTAATATGGTATTCATTTTAAGGCTACATATTGAAGTGACCCTATTATAGCTATCCAAATGAAGTAGTTCAACTTTTTCTGACAATTATTGATCTAGTGAGTCCAGAGAATTGTATTGCACTGGTTTTTAAGATTATTTTATAAACATTATATGATCATATGGAAAACACAATTTACAGCCAATACAGGCAATTTACCATAGGAAATATATGGTTTTAAAGCTTTTTAACAGTTTTAGCGCCAACTATGGTCCGATCTTCATAAAAATGTCCATGCTTCTTTAGCATGTTATGTCACATATGCTCATCAATTTTTGTGAAGTTCTGAGTTTTCCTTTAGGATTTATAGGCTTTTGAGTGCATTTTGCCACGCCCATTTTCTTTATGACCCAATATACCCATGCGAAAAATGCAAAAGTTAAACTTTTTTTCGATAATTATTGATCTAGAGAGTCCAGAGAATTGTCCTAGACTGGTCTGGTTCTGATCGGGCGAAAAACCAGGGACTAGTTCGCAAAAGTAGGTTTTTAACATATTCATGAATAATTAATTAATGGTTTGATTGACATTAGTGGTTCTTGAGGCAAAGTTGTTGAGCATGAGCAGATCTATCAAATGATATGCATTTTATGACGATAAGTGTAACACCACGTGATTACAGAGCCAAAAAAACTCGTTAGCGCCAACTAGTGGCCGATTTCTTTCAAAATTCTTACAGACCTCTAGGGCCATGAGTCGAACATGCCCATCGAGTTTCGTTCCGATCGACGTCCGTTAACCTTGTCTTATAGGTGCTCAAACTTCATTGGCCGATGGCGGCCATGTTTTTTGAGATACACCAATGTCCTCATAGACATACATGGCACCTTGGACCAAGACACTGCATACCAATTTTCAAGTCAATCGGACTAACGGTCAGGTGGTTATGGGCCGTTTTATGTTTTTTTCATGTTATAGCGCCACCATGTGGCCATTCGCCGCGGTTTTTTTACTGTGACCTCAAATTGACCTCTTACACATTTGTACCGAGTTTGGTGAAGATACCTCATTTACTTCTGGAGTTATAGCCGTTTTAGTAAAATAGGCTCCTCCCACAACATACATTTGGGCGCCCCTTAGCGACCGTGAATGGAAATTTCAAATTTTTTTCGATAATTATTGATATTCAGACTCCAGAGAACATTTCTGCACTGGTTTGGTTCCGATCGGGCAAAAAAACAGGGACTAGTTCGCAAAAGTAGGTTTTTGACAAAATTCAAAATGGCGGAAAATCTATCATGGCGGAAATGAAATCGGAGATATACGTTTTGTTCGTCAGGCATCCAGCTTTCCAATGATATAAGACACTTGAGTCTACGACATACGGTCTAGGAGTTATGAGCAGTTTCGCGCTTTTGGTCGCTATAGCGCCACCTATGGGCCATTCGAGGTCATAATTTGATAACCTCTCCTCGATTTTTGTACTACCATATGGCAAAGTTTCAAAGTTCCAGCTCTTACGGTTTGGGCTGCACGATGCGTTTTACGGCAGAAGAAAAATAATAATAAAAATCAGGACAATTACAATAGGGTTTCAGCACTTCGTGCTTGAACCCCTAATTAAAGCTGCAAGCAGCATTTATCGGGGTTCAAGCAGTTAAGGCCTTTAAGGCCTTTAAGCACACAAGCATCAAAAGACATTAAGTTTTATTTAGCAAGCATTTAACAACTGACATAATAGACGGAAAAGACCATTTACAGCCAATACAGGCAGTTTACCATGGGAAATATATGGTTTTAAAGCTTTTTAACAGTTATAGCGCCACCTTTGGTCCGATCTCCATAAAATTTGGCATGCTTGTTAATGATGTTATGTCACATATTCTCACCAATTTTTGTGAAGTTCTGAGTTTTCATTTATGATTTATAGGCATTTTAGTGTATTTTGCCACGCCCCTTTTATAAAATACCCTATTACAGCCACCCAAATGCAAAAGTTCAACTTTTTTTCGATAATTATTAATCTAGAGAGTCCAGAGAATTGTCCTAGATTGGTCTGGTTCCGATCGGGCGAAAAACCAGGGACTAGTTCGCAAAAGTAGGTTTTTAACATATTCATGAATATTTAATGAACGGTTTGATTGACAGGAATGGTTCTAGAGGCAAAGTTGTTCAGGATGAGCAGCTCTATCAAATGATATGCATTTTGTGACGATAAGTGTAACACCACGTGATTACAGAGCCATAAAACTCGTTAGCGCCAACTAGTGGCCGATTTCTTTCAAAATTCTTACAGACCTTTAGGGCCATTAGTCGAACATGCCCATCGAGTTTCGTTCCGATCGGCCTCCGTTAACCTTGTCTAATAGGTGCTCAAACTTCATTGGCTGATGGCGGCCATGTTTTTTGAGATACACTAATGTCCTCATAGATATACATGGCACCTTGGACCAAGACACTGCATACCAATTTTCAAGTCAATCGGACTAACGGTCAGGTGGTTATAGCCCATTTTATGTTTTTTTCATGTTATAGCGCCACCATGTGGCCAATCGCCGCGATTTTTTTACTGTGACCTCAGATTGACCTCTTACACATGTGTACCGAGTTTGGTGAAGATACCTCATTTACTTCTGGAGTTATAGCCATTTTAGTAAAATAGGCTCCGCCTTCTTCAAACGTTTTGGCACCCCTTAGCGACCGTGAATCGAAATTTCAACTTTTTTTCGATAATTATTGATCTTCAGACTACTGTGAACATTTCTGCACTGGTTTGGTTCCGATCGGGCGAAAAACCAGGGACTAGTTCGCAAAAGTAGGTTTTGGACAAAATCCAAAATGGCGGAAAAATTTGCATACCGGAAATAAAATACCTCCTATATTTCTTGTTCGGCTTGAGCCAAGGATTCCAATGATGTATGACACTTGAAGCTGAGACAAATGGTTATTGAGATATGAGCAAAATAGTGATTTTTTTTTGTTTTTTGCGCTATAGCGCCACCTATTGGCCAATCGGGCTCATACTTTGATAACCTCTCCTCGATTTTTGTACTACCTTGTGGCCAAGTTTCAAGTCTCTAGCTCTTACGGTTTGGGCTGCACGATGCGTTTTAGCGGAGAAGAATAATAATAATAATAATAAAAATCCTTACAATTACAATAGGGTTTCAGCACTTCGTGCTTGAACCCCTAAAAATCAGGACAATTACAATAGGGTTTCAGCACTTCGTGCTTGAACCCCTAATTAAAGCTGCAAGCAGCATTTATCGGGGTTCAAGCAGTTAAGGCCTTTAAGGACTTTAAGCACAAAAGCATCAAAAGTTGTTAAGTTTTACACCACGTGATTACAGAGCCATAAAACTCATTAGCGCCAACTAGTGGCCGATTTCTTTCAAAACTCTTACAGACCTCTAGGGCCATGAGTCGAACATGCCCATCGAGTTTCGTTCCGATTGGCCTCCGTTAACCTTGTCTAATAGGTGCTCAAATTTCATTGGTCGATGGCGGCCATGTTTTTCGAGATACGCCAACGTCCTCATAGACATACATGGCACCTTGGACCAAGACACTGCATACCAATTTTCAAGTCAATTGGACTAACGGTCAGGTGGTTATAGCCTGTTTTATGTTTGGAACATGTTTTGTTCCTCGCGGAGTACCTCTGGAATGCTTCTGCGGAGGTTTATTGTTTTATCCGCAGCAATAAAGTTTGTCGGCGTCTAAATGGATCGCGCTCTGGATCACTAACAGGAATTATTCTCGTCATGTATACACTTAACTTGATGAAAAGCGGGATTGACGCACTGCAAGCAGAGAGATGATTTCTGGCTGCCTCCGCAAAAATTGTCTTCGGCGGACAGCCCGCTGTCTTTGGAACGATTTTAGTACTTTTGCGGCAGACAAACACATGTGTTTCTCTTTCTGGATCTTTTCTTTGAAAACAAAACCAAAGGTTAAAAAAAAAAAAAGAACAAATGTGAAGCGAGCAATTCTATCCATTTTGACGCCTTTTCATTCATAGCGGTTACCAAGCAACACGATTACGCACCAGCTGCAACTTGATGACACAAGCATACTGCGGTTCGGATACAAATAATATGTGAACACAAGTCCATCGGGGGCAGTGGGGGAGCAATCGAACTCGGGTTAGGAACAGGCAATCGAACCAAGTGTGAAAGCGCCCTTAGTCTAGTTTTAGTCAATGAAAATTGTATTTTAGTCTCTTTTTAGAAATGCAATTCTATTTAACCCAGTCAATATAGTGTATCACTATGGAAAAATAGCGAAAATAGTGAACAGAAAAGTAACACTCGTCTCATTCGTGGAGGTTGAAAAACAAGTTCTTTCTGACATCCAAGATTTACTGTATTAATTTAAATGCAAAAGAAAAGGCATGAGAGTCGGTTGTTTTTGTCAATTTTAAGTTTTAATTTAAAATATTTGTCATTTTAATATAACTATATGGCTAAATATTTTACCTCTTGCTAATAAATCTAGATAGAAGTAGTGCATTGAATACATTGTTTAAATTGTGCTTAAAAGTGAATTACGACCATTAAAGAGTATGTGTGTACAAAGAGAATCGTAATGCTGACAAAACTTTTTTTAAATAAAAGTATTTGATAACTTCTGGATTTGAAATAAAAATAGTGAGTATGTGTTTGTGGTTCAGCCGTGGATCAGTTACGCACTGCAAACGCAGCATATGTGAAAGCACTATAGCGAGTGCTGCTCCTGCACCGCATATGCACTGCACACGGAGTATGGGCCCTATCTTGCACCCAGCGCAATTGACTTTGTACACCGACGCATGTATCATTCCTATTTTGCACCCGCGCACAGCGGACTTTTCCCTCCACAGACGCACGTCGGTTAACTAAGAAATACACTTGCGCTCCCGGGGGCGGTTCAGCGCAAAGAGGCGGCGTGTTCCGGCGCAAACGTTCCCTCATGCTATTTTGCACGTTTAGAAAACAATTCCGCCACTAACTGAAAAAATCTAGTTTAAAGTCAGTGGCGCGTTGCACATGTTATTCTTATGCTATTTTAAGGGCGCATGCTTGGCCATAATCAATGTAGCGTGTGCACAACGCACATACACTTTGATTCTCTCACACAGAAGCAGCCGTTTTCATTTTTGCAAATCATACATTACGATAGATAGATAGATAGATAGATAGATAGATAGATAGATAGATAATTATAAAAGCATACTTCTAGTTTACACATTTACCCAAATTATCATACGCCTGTTTAACCGAAGTTAATTTGGGTGTGTTTCTCCATCCCCAATGTCACTTCTCTGTGTTTTACGGCCCTGACGAGAACGTCGGTCTCCTCGGCTGTGAATCGCTGCTGGCGCGCGTCTGGCAAATCCACCGTTATAATAGGAATCCGCTATAGAATAAGCGCGTCTGCTCTTAAAGGGAATGTGAGATGACGCTCTGATTGGTTTATTTCACGTTACGCCCAAACCACACCTATGAGTAATGAAGCTACTGCAGACCAACACATTTTAGATTTGCGTTGAGCGCAAGAGTAATTTATCCCGCCGGTATAATAGCAACAGCGCCCAAGACCCGGCCACAAAGTTACTTGCGTTTCGCGCTTGATACTTGCGTTTCAGATCGTTAAAATCGGGCCCTATGTGTGAAACGGGCGTCAGACTTAACTTTGTTTGTTGTCGTTTACGCTAACTCACCGCAGCTGCATCTTCTAAATAATGCCGCGAGTGGGGCTTGAGGAAGTGACGTCGTCTGCGCAGTGCGCCGATGCAGCCCCTGAAGTGAGACACGGGAAACAGAAATACTGCAAAATAATAATAATAATAATAATAATAATGTGACTAAACAAGACGAAATAGCGTCATAACATTTCATCTCGTTTTGGTCAACGAAAATGAAGAGACATTTTAACATAGTTTTTATTTTGTAAACCACATTTAGTCTCGTTTTTATTCGTCAACAATATTGCATTATACATTTAATTATAGTTATCGTCACATGACCAGCATTTACGTTGCGTCTCGTTTTCGTCACGTGGTTCGTTGACGACATTATTTAGTTATAATTTTTGTTGACGAAAGAAATACTAGTAATCCGATATCGGATTTGACTCAAAAGACAATGTGATTCATCATTCCTTCCAATTAACCACCTTATCTTTGTATAGTAAAATAGTATGTTCAACAACATGAATAACGACGTAGCTGACCAGAGTTCGTGAATCAAATGATTCAGTTTAAAGAGTTGTTCAGACTTCTCTCGATCAGTTGAAGTCTCTCCATTTCAGATGTAAAAATAAATAAATTTATTTCACAAATTAAAAGTCCTGTGAGTCCGAAAAACAAAAGAAAATTGTAATTATCCTACCAGTTGATGGTTTCAAATTATGGTTCAAAGTGGAAACCGGTCCATGGGCACTGGTCAGCTAGCCATTTGTGCATATTTAATTGTATTCAATAGGCAGGCGATTCACCTCCACAGGATTATTTATGGCACAAAACAGGATACACTTGCCGATCACGTTCACATAGGAAAAAAAACAGAACAAGAAAACGCAGCCTTGGAAAACACAAGGCAAACGTACAATAATTCATTTCTGATTCAACATTTCAGTAACAAATCATATACATGCGCAGTTCAAATGACACATTAATCGAACTTTTCGACAGTTACTTAACACAGACACTCATTAATCACTCAATGGGTCTCATTCATGAAATTGTAAATATACGAGTAAATATGTGAGTGATTTGCGCGTAAAGGCGACATTCCCGAAAATTCTTCTCCTGATTCAGAAATACTTCGTAAACGTCAGATGTGATAGTGAAATGTGTGTGTGTGTGTGTGTGTGTGTGTGTGTGTGTGTGTGTTAATGAATTCCAATCAGTTGTAAATGGGACGCGTGTGCACGCTCATTCTCTAAATTACCATAAATCCCGCCCATTAAAACCGACTGAAAACTATAGGCTATATGGGCATCATATTATGACACCAAACGAAGGATTTCAACTTGTCTTCTCAAAAACGAATGAAGAAGAGAAATTTCTCAGATGCAGAAATTGAAGTTTATTATCAGAAGTTCATTCAAAACGCCACATTTTGTTTTCAAGCGTACATAGTGGCGTATCAGGCCTAAAAAAAAGGAAGCTTGGCAGCATAGATGCAGTTAATGGAGTTTCATCTGTTAATCGAACAGTCCTAGAAGTGAAAAGAAAATGGTTTGACATGAAGCTTGACTGCATTATTTGTGACTTGCGGACTTGTAAAAGAATAAACAGCTTGAATAAAAAAATTAAATAAAAAAAACTTGCGGACTTTTGTTCCGTTTGCAGATGGCTCTCGTAATTACTGGCTGTCGTAATAAAAGTAAAAAGAAAAACCGTATGTAATTACTATATATAATATTTGGTAACACTTTACAATACGGGTGCACTAATAACCATTAATTCATGCTTAACTAATGCACAGATAATCATGTGTTAATGTATGACTCATGAAGAACTAAACCATTAATTAATGATTACTGCATCATGAAGATTCTAAATGATTAATATAAAGTAATATATGAATTGTTATTAATTAAATGTGTCATAATGTATTAATTCATTAATAACTTATTTTATTAACTAAAAGTCTAAATCAATGCGTTAATTACCACAATTGGTCAAGGCAATGTACTTCAACTTCCAGTTGTCTGCTTTAATTAATCATTAACTAATGATTTGCAAATGCATCATTATGTTATGACTTTACTTGTTGAGGCACATGACTATTAACTAATTGTTAAGTAATATGCCATTTTGGTTTTGACATCCACACTAAGCCATGGATTTCAATTTCCAACCATGTACAACCAAGATTTCACTGAGTCCGATGAACTTTGTTGTTCATGGCACAGGACTATGTCAGGTTAACATACACTGAGAACATGCGGTTGAGCGCTGCTAGTTCATAACACTGTGTCTAGACTGGACAAAGACAATAGAACGTCCATTATAGTCAGTGATACTACACTGGATGCGTCGCGACACTACACGACAAAACCCAGTCAGTAAACCGATGCCACACTCTATTACTGACGTACTCAGAGCTCTTGTGCTAGTTCTGTTACGAAGGACTAATGGACTTGCGATGGTCTGTCATGTCCAGGTGTAGACAGCTGGTCTCGTCCAGTGTAAACACAGTATAACAGCTTCAGGAGTTCAGATTCTGGTGTGCTGATATTTGTGTGCAGCCCAACTCACCCCATCCTTCAAACACGTTCACCGACATTACATTCACTGCATGTGCAAACTGTCAAAACCCATAAATGGCATATTACTTAACAATTAGTTAATAGTCATGTGCCTCAACAAGTAAAGTCATAACATAATGATGCATTTGCAAATCATTAGTTAATGATTAATTAAAGCAGACAACTGGAAGTTGAAGTACATTGCTTTGACCAACTGTGGTAATTAACGCATTCATTTACACTTTTAGTTAATAAAATAAGTTATTAATTAATTAATACATTGACACATTTAATTAATAACAATTCATATATTACTTAATCTATTAATCATTTAGAATCTTTATTAGTTGCTGATGCAGTAATCATTAATTAATGGTTTAGTTCTTCATGAGTCATACATTAACACATGATTATCTGTGCATTAGTTAAATATGAATTAATGCAGATTAGTGCACCCGTATTGTAAAGTGTTACCTAATATTTTTTCAAAATGCTGTGTAAATATGTACACGATTAAGGTGAATTAAAATGCAGCCTTATTAATGAGCAAAACGTTCGGATGTTAAACGCACTTTTTACGCGTGGCTGGAGCAGGTGTAGATCTCTTTCGTACCAACTAACGTTTGGAAAATACGAACATTTTAATGAATCCGAAAATTTACGTCAGAACCACTTTACACACGATTTACACAAAAATTCGTTCTGCTCGTGTTTCATGAATAAGACCCATTGTCTCAACTCATGACACAATGATCATTGTTATACGTGATAGCTTTAGCCTACGGCTAATTAGTTCAGCTCGCGCTGTGCGGCCTACACTCAGCTCATATCAAATCATTTCTGAAATTGACATATCTTTCATAAGATAACATATGATAAAAAAATGTCACTCACCAAAACGAGATTGCATCACATATTCAATAAAAAAAAGACTATTCAATAAAGATTACCGCTCTGGGATCCACTAAATCTTTACTCCGATTTCCACTTCACCTCTCTCTGACGACAACACTCCAGGCTGAAGCATCCAAAGTTTACAAGTGCACACAATCACAGTTCTCGATAGATTATGATTATCATTTAGTGCAAGGAGTTTCTGGAGAAATGCTCCGTGTCTCATTTGATCTGTTCTCATCTGATTCTGTTTATGCTGACAGCGGCAGCGCCTGCGCGACCTGTGGGCGGGCCTTATGAATATGCCGCTTCTGTTGGCTCTCAGGGGTGTCAGTCACAGCAGCACAATCAGTGATTGGATGAATCGTGTGTTATTGCCCAGTGGTGTAATCGAGTGCATCAAGTAAAGAAAAAAAAAAAGAACTGATTGAAAAATATAATTTGTCCAGAACAGATCGACACGACTCAATTTAAACTGTTATAGAAGAGCTAATATACTAAGAATGCACTGGTCTCTCAAGGATTGTCTCTCTGCTTTATTTTATAAGAAATATCTCTGTGTCTAAAGTTCCTAATGTCCTGTACTCTCAACTTTTGTATAATAGTACTAGTCATAATTTTTACACCAGGCATGAATAAAAGCAGTAAAATACCACTTATTGGCTTAATGACATGTTATATAATTTTTACCTTTTTGACTGTTATAGAGGCAAATTTTGTCTGATCTGTCTGAAATGTTTCATGCTTATTAAGAGTCATGAACATTATTATATGAAAATTATTTCATTTTGATCAAATTATTTCCTATGGAATTTTTCATAGGAAAAGACCATTCACAGCCAATACAGGCAATTTACCATAGGAAATATATGGTTTTAAAGTGTTTTAACAGTTATAGCGCCACCTTTGGTCCGATCTCCATACAAATTTCCAGGCTTCTTTAGCATGTTATGACAAATATGCGCATACATTTTTGTGAAGTTCTGTGTTTTCGTTTAGGTTTTATAGGCTTTTGAGTGCATTTTGCCACGCCCATTTTCTTTATGACCCAATATACCCATGAGAAAAATGCAAAAGTTCAACTTTTTTTTGATAATTATTGACCTAGAGAGTCCATAGAATTGTCCTAGACTGGTTTGGTTCTGATCGGGCGAAAAACCAGGGACTAGTTCGCAAAAGTAGGTTTTTAACATAATTACGAATATTTAATGAACGGTTTGATTGACAGCAATGGTTCTTGAGGCAAAGTTGTTCAACAAGAGGAGATCTATCAAATGGTATGCATTTTGTGACAATAACTGTAACACCACGTGATTACAGAGCCATTAAACTCGTTAGCGCCAACTAGTGGCCGATTTCTTTCAAAATTCTTACAGACCTCTAGGGCCATGAGTCGAACATGCCTACCGAGTTTTGTTCCGATCAGCCTCCGTAAACCTTGTCTAATAGGTGCTCAAATTTCATTGGCCGATGGCGGCCATGTTTTTTGAGATACGCCAATGTCCTCATAGACATACATGGCACCTTGGACCAAGACACTGCATACCAATTTTCAAGTCAATCGGACTAACGGTCAGGTGGTTATGGGCCGTTTTATGTTTTTTTCATGTTATAGCGCCACCATGTGGCCATTCGCCGCGGTTTTTTTACTGTGACCTCAAATTGACCTCTTACACATTTGTACCGAGTTTGGTGAAGATACCTCATTTACTTCTGGAGTTATAGCCGTTTTAGTAAAATAGGCTCCTCCCACAACATACATTTGGGCGCCCCTTAGCGACCGTGAATGGAAATTTCAACTTTTTTTCGATAATTATCGATATTCAGATTTCAGAGAACATTTCTGCACTGGTTTGGTTCCGATCGGGCAAAAAACCAGGGACTAGTTCGCAAAAGTAGGTTTTTGACAAAATTCAAAATGGCGGAAAATCTATCATGGCGGAAATGAAATCGGAGATGTACGTTTTGTTCGTCAGGCATCCAGCTTTCCAATGATATAAGACACTTGAGTCTACGACATACGGTCTAGGAGTTATGAGCAGTTTCGCGCTTTTGGTCGCTATAGCGCCACCTATGGGCCATTCGAGGTCATAATTTGATAACCTCTCCTCGATTTTTGTACTACCATATGGCAAAGTTTCAAAGTTCCAGCTCTTACGGTTTGGGCTGCACGATGCGTTTTACGGCAGAAGAAAAATAATAATTAAAGCTGCAAGCAGCATTTATCGGGGTTCAAGCAGTTAAGGCCTTTCAGGCATTTAAGCACAAAAGCATCAAAAGTTATTACGTTTTATTTAACAAGCCAAAAATCTCGCTAGCGCCAACTAGTGGCTGATTTCTTTCAAAATTCTTACAGACCTCTAGAGCCATGATTTGAACATGCCTACCGAGTTTTGTTCCGATCGGCCTCCGTTAACCTTGTCTAATAGGTGCTCAAACTTCATTGGCCGATGGCGGCCATGTTTTTTGAGATACGCCAATGTCCTCATAGACATACATGGCACCTTGGACCAAGACACTGCATAACAATTTTCAAGTCATTTGGACTAACGGTCAGGTGGTTATAGCCCTTTTCATGTTTTTTTCATGTTATAGCGCCACCTATTGTTCAATCGTCGAGATTTATTTACTGTGACCCCAGATTGAACTCATACACATGTGTACCGAGTTTGGTGAAGATATCTCATTTACTTCTCGAGTTATAGCCATTTTAGTAAAATAGGCTCCTCCTACAACGTTCAATTAGCGCCCCCTATCGACCATGAATCAAAATTTCAACTTTTTTTCGATAATTATTGATATTCAGACTCCAGAGAACATTTCTGCACTGGTTTGGTTCCATTCGGACAAAAAACCAGGGACTAGTTCGCAAAAGTAGGTTTTTGACATAATTCAAAATGGCGGAAAATTTACATACCAGAAATGAAATCGGAGATATACGTTTTGACCTTTAGTCGTTAAGCTTTCCAACGATATAAGACACTTGAGCCTACGACATACGGTCTAGGAGTTATGAGCAGTTTCGCGCATTTGGTCGCTATAGCGCCACCTATGGGCCAATCGAGGTCATAATTTGATAACCTCTCCTCGATTTTTGTACTACCATATGGCAAAGTTTCAAGGTTCCTGGTCTTACGGTTTGGGCTGCACGATGCGTTTTACGGCGGAATAATAATAATAATAATAATAATTAAAGCTGCAAGCAGCATTTAGCGGGGCCAAGCACAATCAGATGACAAGACATGCCAACATTGCTGAAAGTGTCAGACCAACTGCAATAATGAGCAATTAAAGACATTAAAGATGATTTTAGGCAAAATGCCTGATAATTCATAGAAACAGTAAATAAAAATATGATTTAATGCATTATCACTTTCGACCAATAGGTGGCACAGTTACAAAACTGATGTGATGTGGTCAGAGTGAAGTGACAATGACACATATATAGTTTGGTGTCAAAATGTCAAGGCATTGCAGAGATAAAGCCTGAATAGTGCTTTTAGCATCATACCTCAAATTTGCTGCTGCGCTATACGAAAACGGTTTCGTCAATCGACACGAAATCGATAACTTTTAGTCGGCACGGTCTGGAGATGATACGATTCGATTTTGGTGAAAATCGGACAAACGGCGTAGGAGGAGTTAGAAAAAGTAGGTTTTGAATGAAAATAAAACAAAACTGTATTGAAGTCAATGGGAATTTCATGTTTTGTTCTATTATAGCGCCACCAAGAGGCTCAGTCACACCATTTTTTTTATGTGTCCTCAGAGTGAGCCCATACATATGTGTGTCAATTTTGGTGAAAATATCTCAATTCGCTTCGGAGTTATAGACATTTATATGAAAAAACACGTAAAAAATGACTGACACATGACTTTGATTGGATTTTACTACCCCTTACTATCAATATTTTCGCATTTGGGCATTGGCGTATAGCTATCGACCTATGTTTCCAAACTTCTGACGGTGGTTTCGTCTCGATCAGACTAGCGGTTTCGAAGATATAGCCAATTGTTTTTTAAGCGCTAAATCACAACGCTACACAAACCGTAAGGCGAAACCTAGCGTGTTTGGTATCGTAGGACTCGGCAAGGATTCAGGAGTCTAATTAGATGAGTTTCGTGAAAATATGTCGACCACACCCAAAGTTATAAGCATTTGAATAAAAAGATTAACCACTAGGTGGCGCTGTTTCGAAACTTCTCAGGCTCCTTCAGGACATCGTGCTGATGACCCATACCAAGTTTCGTAACAATCCGTTCATGCGTTCTTAAAATACAGCATTTTAGCACAAAATTCAAAATGGCCGACAGTCAAAATGGCCGATATGGTAAAATTGGATATCAGTCGACTCAGCATGTCGCCCTGAATCTAACGAGACCAATTTTATGATTTTTGGACAAACTGTTCAGAAGTTATAAGCAAAAATAGCCATTTTTCATATCTCCGGACCAGTAGGTGGCGCTGCGCCGAAACGCTGCATGTTGCCTCAGGTCATGCTTGTGATGACATGTACCAAGTTTGATCTTAATACGATAAAGCGTTGCGAAGATACAGCTTTACAACTGTTTTTGCAAGCGCTACGTAAAATTTGTTCGAGCGTTTATTGAAAACGGTTTGACGAATCAACTAGATTCTAATAACTTTTTGTCAGCACTGCCTGAAGATGATCTGGTTCAATTTTCGTGCAAATCGGACAAACCGTCTAGGACGAGTTCGAAAAAGTAGGTTTTGAGAATAATTCAAAATGGCGGCCATATTTTAATGACGGAAAATGACGTCATAGGATGCAATCGAATCGTCATGAGCTCAGGAATCAGAGGAAAAAAAGTTTGTTGATTGGCCTTACGATTCAAAAGTTATTAGCAAAGTAAAAGTGAAATTTTGGACAGGTGGTGGCGCTAGAGGGAATGACTTAGAAACACCAAAATTGGTGTATTTAATGTTGGGACTGTCCTCTATCAGAATGTCAAACCAAAACAACTTTCCCGCAATCGGTTCTATGGGCTGCCATAGACTCCAAGAGCGGAAGAAGAATAATAATAATAAGAACGCGAACGAAAACAATAGGTGCCCGCACCTTCGGTGCTTGGCCCCTAATTAAAGCTGCAAGCAGCATTTAGCGGGGCCAAGCACAATCAGATGACAAGACATGCCAACATTGCTGAAAGTGTCAGACCAACTGCAACAATGAGCAATTAAAGACATTAAAGAGGATTTTAGGCAAAATGCCTGAAAATTCATAGAAAGAGTAAATAAAAATATGATGTAATGCATTATCACTTTCTACCAATAGGTGGCGCAGTTACAAAACTGATGTGATGTGGTCAGAGTGAAGTGACAATGACACATACAAAGTTTGGTGTCAATATGTCAAGGCATTGCAGAGATAAAGCCTGAATAGTGTTTATAGCATCATGCCTCAACTTTGCTGCTGCGCTATACGAAAACGGTTTCGTCAATCGAGACGAAATCGATAACTTTTATTCGGCACGGTCTGGAGATGATACGATTCGATTTTGGTGAAAATTGGACAAACGGTGTAGGAGGAGTTCGAAAATGTATGTTTTGAATGAAAATCAAGATGGCGGACAGGAAATTAGGCCAAATAAGGAAAACTTGGTTTCTATGTTCTCGGCTTCACCCAAGGAATCTATTAATACCAGTGGCATTTCAATAGGCAGATTTATTCAAAAGTTATTAGCATTTTTAGAAGTTTTGTTATAACTTTTGACCACTAGGTGGCGCTGTCTTGAAATATGTTGGGTACTTTCAGGAAATGGTGCTGAAGGCACTTTCTGAGTTTCATTAAATAACACCAATGCATTTGTTTAGTATAACATTTTATTTCACAAAACTGTATTGAAGTCAATGGGAATTTCATGTTTTGTTCTATTATAGCGCCACCAAGAGGCTCAGTCACACCATTTTTTTTACATGTCCTCAGAGTGAGCCCATACATATGTGTGTCAATTTTGGTGAAAATATCTCAATTCGCTTCGGAGTTATAGACATTTGTATGAAAAAACACGTAAAAAATGACTGACACATGACTTTGATTGGATTTTACTACCCCTTACTATCAATATTTTCGCATTTGGGCATTGGCGTATAGCTATCGACCTATGTTTCCAAACTTCTGACGGTGGTTTCGTCTTGATCAGACTAGCGGTTTCGAAGATATAGCCAAATGTTTTTTAAGCGCTAAATCACAACGCTACACAAACCGTAAGGCGAAACCTAGCATGTTTGGTATCGTAGGACTCGGCAAGGATTCAGGAGTCTAATTAGATGAGTTTCGTGAAAATATGTCGACCACACCCAAAGTTATAAGCATTTGAATAAAAAGATTAACCACTAGGTGGCGCTGTTTCGAAACTTCTCAAGCTCCTTCAGGACATCGTGCTGATGACCCATACCAAGTTTCGTAACAATCCGTTCATGCGTTCTTAAAATACAGCATTTTAGCACAAAATTCAAAATGGCCGACAGTCAAAATGGCCGATATGGTTAAATTGGATATCAGTCGACTCGGCATGTCGCCCTGAATCTAACGAGACCAATTTTATGATTTTTGGACAAACTGTTCAGAAGTTATAAGCAAAAATAGCCATTTTTCATATCTCTGGACCAGTAGGTGGCGCTGGGCCGAAACGCAGCATGTAGCCTCAGGTCATGCTTGTGATGACATGTACAAAGTTTGGTCTGAATACGGAAAAGCGTTGCGAAGATACAGCCTTACGACTGTTTTTGCAAGCGCTACGTAAAATTTGTTCGAGCGTTTATTGAAAACGGTTTGACGAATCAACTAGATTTTAATAACTTTTTGTCAGCACTGCCTGAAGATGATCTGGTTCAATTTTCGTGCAAATCGGACATACCGTCTAGGACGAGTTCGAAAAAGTAGGTTTTGAGAATAATTCAAAATGGCGGCCATGTTTTTATGACGGAAAATGACGTCATAGGGTGCAATCGAATCGTCATGAGCTCAGGAATCAGAGGAAAAAAGAATTTTGTTGATTGGCCTTACGGTTCAAAAGTTATTAGCAAAACAAAAGTGAAATTTTGGACAGGTGGTGGCGCTAGAGGGAATGACTTAGAAACACCAAAATTGGTGTATTTAATGTTGGGAATGTCCTCTATCAGAATGTCAAACCAAAACAACTTTCCCGCAATCTGTTCTATGGGCTGCCATAGACTCCAAGAGCGGAAGAATAATAATTAAAGCTGCAAGCAGCATTTAGCGGGGCCAAGCACAATCAGATGACAAGACATGCCAACATTGCTCAAAGTGTCAGACCAACTGCAACAATGAGCAATTAAAGACATTAAAGAGGATTTTAGGCAAAACGCCTGAAAATTCATAGAAACAGTAAATAAAAATATGTAATGCATTATCACTTTCGACCAATAGGTGGCGCAGTTACCAAACTTATGTGATGTGGTCAGAGTGAAGTGACAATGACACATACAAAGTTTGGTGTCAATATGTCAAGGCATTGCAGAGATAAAGCCTGAATAGTGCTTTTAGCATCATGCCTCAACTTTGCTGCTGCGCTATACGAAAACAGTTTTGTCAATCGAGACGAAATCGATAACTTTTAGTCGGCACGGTCTGGAGATGATACGATTCGATTTTGGTGACAATTGGACAAACAATGTAGGAGGAGTTCGAAAATGTATGTTTTGAATGAAAATCAAGATGGCGGACAGGAAGTTAGGCCAAATAAGGAAAACTTGGTTTCTATGTTCTTGGCTTGACCCAAGGAATCTATTAATACCAGTGGCATTTCAATAGGCAGATTTATTCAAAAGTTATTAGCATTTTTAGAAGTTTTGTTATAACTTTTGACCACTAGGTGGCGCTGTCTTGAAATATGTTGGGTACTTTCAGGAAATGGCGCTGAAGGCACTTTCTGAGTTTCATTAAATAACACCAATGCATTTGTTTAGTATAGCATTTTATTTCACAAAACTGTATTGAAGTCAATGGGAATTTCATGTTTTGTTCTATTATAGCGCCACCAAGAGGCTCAGTCACACCATTTTTTTTATGTGTCCTCAGAGTGAGCCCATACATATGTGTGTCAATTTTGGTGAAAATATCTCAATTCGCTTCGGAGTTATAGACATTTATATGAAAAAACACGTAAAAAATGACTGACACATGACTTTGATTGAATTTTACTACCCCTTACTATCAATATTTTTGCATTTGGGCATTGGTGTATAGCTATCGACCTATGTTTCCAAACTTCTGACGGTGGTTTCGTCTCGATCAGACTAGCGGTTTCGAAGATATAGCCAAATGTTTTTTAAGCGCTAAATCACAACGCTACACAAACCGTAAGGCGAAACCTAGCATGTTTGGTATCGTAGGACTCGGCAAGGATTCAGGAGGCTAATTAGATGAGTTTCGTGAAAATATGTCGACCACACCCAAAGTTATAAGCATTTGAATAAAAAGATTAACCACTAGGTGGCGCTGTTTCGAAACTTCTCAGGCTCCTTCAGGACATCGTGCTGATGACCCATACCAAGTTTCGTAACAATCCGTTCATGCGTTCTTAAAATACAGCATTTTAGCACAAAATTCAAAATGGCCGACAGTCAAAATGGCCGATATGGTAAAATTGGATATCAGTCGACTCGGCATTTTGCCCTGAATCTAACGAGACCAATTTTATGATTTTTGGACAAACTGTTCAGAAGTTATAAGCAAAAATAGCCATTTTTCATATCTCTGGACCAGTAGGTGGTGCTGCGCCGAAACGCAGCATGTAGCCTCAGGTCATGCTTGTGATGACATGTACCAAGTTTGGTCTGAATACGATAAAGCGTTGCGAAGATACAGCCTTACGACTGTTTTTGCAACCGCTACGTAAAATTTGTTCGAGTGTTTATTGAAAACGGTTTGACGAATCAACTAGATTCTAATAACTTTTTGTCAGCACTGCCTGAAGATGATCTGGTTCAATTTTCGTGCAAATCGGACAAACCGTCTAGGACGAGTTCGAAAAAGTAGGTTTTGAGAATAATTCAAAATGGCGGCCATATTTTAATGACGGAAAATGACGTCATAGGATGCAATCGAATCGTCATGAGCTCAGGAATCAGAGGAAAAAAGAAGTTTGTTGATTGGCCTTACGGTTCAAAAGTTATTAGCAAAATAAAAGTGAAATTTTGGACAGGTGGTGGCGCTAGAGGGAATGACTTAGACACACCAAAATTGGTGTATTTAATGTTGGGACTGTCCTCTATCAGAATGTCAAACCAAAACAACTTTCCCGCAATCGGTTCTATGGGCTGCCATAGACTCCAAGAGCGGAAGAAGAAGAAGAATAATAATAAGAACGGGAACAATTACAATAGGTGCCCGCACCTTCGGTGCTTGGCCCCTAATAATAATTAAAGCTGCAAGCAGCATTTAGCGGGGCCAAGCACAATCAGATGACAAGACATGCCAACATTGCTGAAAGTGTCAGACCAACTGCAACAATGAGCAATTAAAGACATTAAAGAGGATTTTAGGCAAAATGCCTGAAAAATCATAGAAACAGTAAATAAAAATATGATTTAATGCATTATCACTTTCGACCAATAGGTGGCGCAGTTACAAAACTGATGTGATGTGGTCAGAGTGAAGTGGCAATGACACATACAAAGTTTGGTGTCAATATGTCAAGGCATTGCAGAGATAAAGCCTGAATAGTGCTTTTAGCATCATGCCTCAACTTTGCTGCTGCGCTATACGAAAACGGTTTCGTCAATCGAGACGAAATCGATAAGTTTTAGTCAGCACGGTCTGGAGATGATACGATTCGATTTTGGTGAAAATCGGACAAACGGTGTAGGAGGAGTTCGAAAATGTATGTTTTGAATGAAAATCAAGATGGCGGACAGGAAGTTAGGCCAAATAAGGAAAACTTGGTTTCTATGTTCTCGGCTTGACCCAAGGAATCTATTAATACCAGTGGCATTTCAATGGGCAGATTAATTCAAAAGTTATTAGCATTTTTAGAAGTTTTGTTATAACTTTTGACCAAAAGGTGGCGCTGTCTTGAAATATGTTGGGTATTTTCAGGAAATGGTGCTGAAGGCACTTTCTGAGTTTCATTAAATAACACCAATGCATTTGTTTAGTATAGCATTTTATTTCACAAAACTGTATTGAAGTCAATGGGAATTTCATGTTTTGTTCTATTATAGCGCCACCAAGAGGCTCAGTCACACCATTTTTTTTACGTGTCCTCAGAGTGAGCCCATACATATCTGTGTCAATTTTGGTGAAAATATCTCAATTCGCTTCGGAGTTATAGACATTTATATGAAAAAACACGTAAAAAATGACTGACACATGACTTTGATTGAATTTTACTACCCCTTACTATCAATATTTTGGCATTTGGGCATTGGCGTATAGCTATCGACCTATGTTTCCAAACTTCTGACGGTGGTTTCGTCTCGATCAGACTAGCGGTTTCGCAGATATAGCCAAATGTTTTTTAAGCGCTAAATCACAACGCTACACAAACCGTAAGGCGAAACCTAGCATGTTTGGTATCGTAGGACTCGGCAAGGATTCAGGAGTCTAATTAGATGAGTCTCGTGAAAATAAGTCGACCACACCCAAAGTTATAAGCATTTGAATAAAAAGATTAACCACTAGGTGGCGCTGTTTCGAAACTTCTCAGGCTCCTTCAGGACATCGTGCTGATGACCCATACCAAGTTTCGTAACAATCCGTTCATGCGTTCTTAAAATACAGCATTTTAGCACAAAATTCAAAATGGCCGACAGTCAAAATGGCCGATATGGTAAAATTGGATATCAGTCGACTCGGCATTTTGCCCTGAATCTAACAAGACCAATTTTATGATTTTTGGACAAACTGTTCAGAAGTTATAAGCAAAAATAGCCATTTTTCATATCTCTGGACCAGTAGGTGGCGCTGCGCCGAAACGCAGCATGTAGCCTCAGGTCATGCTTGTGATGACATGTACCAAGTTTGGTCTGAATACGATAAAGCGTTGCGAAGATACAGCCTTACTACTGTTTTCGCAAGCGCTACGTAAAATTTGTTCGAGCGTTTATTGAAAACGGTTTGACAAATCAACGAGATTTTAATAACTTTTGGTCAGCACTGCCTGAAGATGATCTGGTTCAATTTTCGTGCAAATCGGACAAACTGTCTAGGACGAGTTCGAAAAAGTAGGTTTTGAGAATAATTCAAAATGGCGGCCATGTTTTTATGACGGAAAATGACGTCATAGGGTGCAATCGAATCGGCATGAGCTCAGGAATCAGAGGAAAAAAGAAGTTTGTTGATTGGCCTTACGGTTCAAAAGTTATTAGCAAAACAAAAGTGAAATTTTGGACAGGTGGTGGCGCTAGAGGGAATGACTTAGAAACACCAAAATTGGTGTATTTAATGTTGGGAATGTCCTCTATCAGAATGTCAAACCAAAACAACTTTCCCGCAATCGGTTCTATGGGCTGCCATAGACTCCAAGAGCGGAAGAAGAAGAAGAATAATAATAAGAACGGGAACAATTACAATAGGTGCCCGCACCTTCGGTGCTTGGCCCCTAATTAAAGCTGCAAGCAGCATTTAGTGGGGCCAAGCACAATCAGATGACAAGACATGCCAACATTGGTGTCAGACCAACTGCAACAATGAGCAATTAAAGACATTAAAGAGGATTTTAGGCAAAATGCCTGAAAATTCATAGAAACAGTAAATAAAAATATGATTTAATGCATTATCACTTTCGACCAATAGGTGGCTCAGTTACAAAACTGATGTGATGTGGTCAGAGTGAAGTGACAATGACACATACAAAGTTTGGTGTCAATATGTCAAGGCATTGCAGAGATAAAGCCTGAATAGTGCTTTTAGCATCATGCCTCAACTTTGCTGCTGCGCTATACGAAAACGGTTTCGTCAATCGAGACGAAATCGATAACTTTTAGTCGGCACGGTCTGGAGATGATACGATTCGATTTTGGTGAAAATCGGACAAACGGTGTAGGAGGAGTTCGAAAATGTATGTTTTGAATGAAAATCAAGATGGCGGACAGGAAGTTAGGCCAAATAAGGAAAACTTGGTTTCTATGTTCTCGGCTTGACCCAAGGAATCTATTAATACCAGTGGCATTTCAATGGGCAGATTTATTCAAAAGTTATTAGCATTTTTAGAAGTTTTGTTATAACTTTTGACCAAAAGGTGGCGCTGTCTTGAAATATGTTGGGTACTTTCAGGAAATGGTGCTGAAGGCACTTTCTGAGTTTCATTAAATAACACCAATGCATTTGTTTAGTATAGCATTTTATTTCACAAAACTGTATTGAAGTCAATGGGAATTTCATGTTTTGTTCTATTATAGCGCCACCAAGAGGCTCAGTCACACCATTTTTTTTATGTGTCCTCAGAGTGAGCCCATACATATCTGTGTCAATTTTGGTGAAAATATCTCAATTCGCTTCGGAGTTATAGACATTTATATGAAAAAACACGTAAAAAATGACTGACACATGACTTTGATTGAATTTTACTACCCCTTACTATCAATATTTTCGCATTTGAGCATTGGCGTATAGCTATCGACCTATGTTTCCAAACTTCTGACGGTGGTTTCGTCTCGATCAGACTAGCGGTTTCGCAGATATAGCCAAATGTTTTTTAAGCGCTAAATCACAACGCTACACAAACCGTAAGGCGAAACCTAGCATGTTTGGTATCGTAGGACTCGGCAAGGATTCAGGAGTCTAATTAGATGAGTCTCGTGAAAATAAGTCGACCACACCCAAAGTTATAAGCATTTGAATAAAAAGATTAACCACTAGGTGGCGCTGTTTCGAAACTTCTCAGGCTCCTTCAGGACATCGTGCTGATGACCCATACCAAGTTTCGTAACAATCCGTTCATGTGTTCTTAAAATACAGCATTTTAGCACAAAATTCAAAATGGCCGACAGTCAAAATGGCCAATATGGTAAAATTGGATATCAGTCGACTCGGCATTTTGCCCTGAATCTAACGAGACCAATTTTATGATTTTTGGACAAACTGTTCAGAAGTTATAAGCAAAAATAGCCATTTTTCATATCTCTGGACCAGTAGGTGGCGCTGCGCCGAAACGCAGCATGTAGCCTCAGGTCATGCTTGTGATGACATATACCAAGTTTGGTCTGAATACGATAAAGCGTTGCGAAGATACAGCCTTACGACTGTTTTCGCAAGCGCTACGTAAAATTTGTTCGAGCGTTTATTGAAAACGGTTTGACGAATCAACTAGATTTTAATAACTTTTTGTCAGTACTGCCTGAAGATGATCTGGTTCAATTTTCGTGCAAATCGGACAAACTGTCTAGGACGAGTTCGAAAAAGTAGGTTTTGAGAATAATTCAAAATGGCGGCCATGTTTTTATGACGGAAAATGACGACATATGGTGCAATCGAATCGGCATGAGCTCAGGAATCAGAGGAAAAAAGAATTTTGTTGATTGGCCTTACGGTTCAAAAGTTATTAGCAAAACAAAAGTGAAATTTTGGACAGGTGGTGGCGCTAGAGGGAATGACTTAGACACACCAAAATTGGTGTATTTAATGTTGGGACTGTCCTCTATCAGAATGTCAAACCATTACAACTTTCCCGCAATCGGTTCTATGGGCTGCCATAGACTCCCAGAGTGGAAGAAGAATAATAATAATAATAATAATAATAATAATTAAAGCTGCAAGCAGCATTTAGCGGGGCCAAGCACAATCAGATGACAAGACATGCCAACATTGCTGAAAGTGTCAGACCAACTGCAACAATGAGCAATTAAAGACATTAAAGAGGATTTTAGGCAAAATGCCTGAAAATTCATAGAAACAGTAAATAAAAATATGATTTAATGCATTATCACTTTCGACCAATAGGTGGCGCAGTTACAAAAATGATGTGATGTGGTCAGAGTGAAGTGACAATGACACATACAAAGTTTGGTGTCAATATGTCAAGGCATTGCAGAGATAAAGCCTGAATAGTGCTTTTAGCATCATGCCTCAACTTTGCTGCTGCGCTATACGAAAACGGTTTCGTCAATCGAGACGAAATCGATAACTTTTAGTCGGCACTGTCTGGAGATGATACGATTCGATTTTAGTGAAAATCGGACAAACGGTGTAGGAGGAGTTCGAAAATGTATGTTTTGAATGAAAATCAAGATGGCGGACAGGAAGTTAGGCCACATAAGGAAAACTTGGTTTCTATGTTCTCGGCTTGACCCAAGGAATCTATTAATACCAGTGGCATTTCAATGGGCAGATTTATTCAAAAGTTATTAGCATTTTTAGAAGTTTTGTTATAACTTTTGACCAAAAGGTGGCGCTGTCTTGAAATATGTTGGGTACTTTCAGGAAATGGTGCTGAAGGCACTTTCCGAGTTTCATTAAATAACACCAATGCATTTGTTTAGTATAGCATTTTATTTCACAAAACTGTATTGAAGTCAATGGGAATTTCATGTTTTGTTCTATTATAGCGCCACCAAGAGGCTCAGTCACACCATTTTTTTTACGTGTCCTCAGAGTGAGCCCATACATATCTGTGTCAATTTTGGTGAAAATATCTCAATTCGCTTCGGAGTTATAGACATTTATATGAAAAAACACGTAAAAAATGACTGACACATGACTTTGATTGAATTTTACTACCCCTTACTATCAATATTTTCGCATTTGGGCATTGGTGTATAGCTATCGACCTATGTTTCCAAACTTCTGACGGTGGTTTCGTCTCGATCAGACTAGCGGTTTCGCAGATATAGCCAAATGTTTTTTAAGCGCTAAATCACAACGCTACACAAACCGTAAGGCGAAACCTAGCATGTTTGGTATCGTAGGACTCGGCAAGGATTCAGGAGTGTAATTAGATGAGTCTCGTGAAAATAAGTCGACCACACCCAAAGTTATAAGCATTTGAATAAAAAGATTAACCACTAGGTGGCGCTGTTTCGAAACTTCTCAGGCTCCTTCAGGACATCGTGCTGATGACCCATACCAAGTTTCGTAACAATCCGTTCATGCGTTCTTAAAATACAGCATTTTAGCACAAAATTCAAAATGGCCGACAGTCAAAATGGCCGATATGGTAAAATTGGATATCAGTCGACTCGGCATTTTGCCCTGAATCTAACAAGACCAATTTTATGATTTTTGGACAAACTGTTCAGAAGTTATAAGCAAAAATAGCCATTTTTCATATCTCTGGACCAGTAGGTGGCGCTGCGCCGAAACGCAGCATGTAGCCTCAGGTCATGCTTGTGATGACATGTACCAAGTTTGGTCTGAATACGATAAAGCGTTGCGAAGATACAGCCTTACTACTGTTTTCGCAAGCGCTACGTAAAATTTGTTCGAGCGTTTATTGAAAACGGTTTGACAAATCAACGAGATTTTAATAACTTTTGGTCAGCACTGCCTGAAGATGATCTGGTTCAATTTTCGTGCAAATCGGACAAACTGTCTAGGACGAGTTCGAAAAAGTAGGTTTTGAGAATAATTCAAAATGGCGGCCATGTTTTTATGACGGAAAATGACGTCATAGGGTGCAATCGAATCGGCATGAGCTCAGGAATCAGAGGAAAAAAGAAGTTTGTTGATTGGCCTTACGGTTCAAAAGTTATTAGCAAAACAAAAGTGAAATTTTGGACAGGTGGTGGCGCTAGAGGGAATGACTTAGAAACACCAAAATTGGTGTATTTAATGTTGGGAATGTCCTCTATCAGAATGTCAAACCAAAACAACTTTCCCGCAATCGGTTCTATGGGCTGCCATAGACTCCAAGAGCGGAAGAAGAAGAAGAATAATAATAAGAACGGGAACAATTACAATAGGTGCCCGCACCTTCGGTGCTTGGCCCCTAATTAAAGCTGCAAGCAGCATTTAGCGGGGTTCAAGCATTTAGGGTCTTTAAGCACATAAGGCAGTTTAGTGAGTTGTCTGAGTTTTTGTTTAGGATTTACAGGCTTTTGAGTGTTTTTTGCCATACACATTTTCTAAATGATCCTGTTATGGCTACCCAATGGGTAAAGTTACAGTTTTTTATATAATTAATAATCTAGAGCTTCCAGAGAATTGTACTGCACTGGTATATTTCCGATCGGGCGAAAAACCTAGGACTAGTTCGCAAAAGTAGGTTTTTTAACATAATCGCAAGTATTTAATGAACAAATTGATTGACAGCAGTAGTTCTTGAGGCAAAGTTGTTCAGTATGAGGAGATCTATCAAATGATATGCATCACGTGATTACATAGCCGTAAAACCTGTTAGCGTCAACTAGTGGCTGATTTTTCAAAATTCTTACAGACCTCTAGGGCCACGAGTCGAACATGCCCACCGAGTTTCGTTCTGATCGGCCTCCGTTAAGAGCAAACTAACAGCTTTGAATTAAAATGGTGAGGTATCCTGTTGTAAACATCAACCATGCCTGTTGACAGTTCTCTTTTGTGGGAAGGGAATGAAAAGTTCTCAAATCCGCAGCACAGCCTCAGACATAGCATTTATATCCATGATCTGCCATTTTCACTATTGTCCTTGCTTGCTTCTTCACAATACCTGCAGATCTTCTGATGATTCGGCTGTGCAGGTCCACATTAACACTGCCTGGCCTAGAACATGGACTGGAAAATGCTAATTTGGGGGGTATAAATATTAATGATCCTGACTCCAACGTCACAGTCGGTGTTATGGTGGGATTCACTCATTTTTCAGCGGTCTTTTGCAAACAGGAGATTTACACATGAAGGAGGAAACAATGGTGTTTGAGGCTCACGGTATGTCAGTTCCATGTCCAGAACTCTTATCATTCAACTATGCCAAGATAAATACAGTTTTCAATTGTATGGCACCTTTAAAATAGATGATTAGTAATATAATGCTTACTTGGAGTCTGAAATGGCTTTAACAAAAGAAGAAAAATATTCTTAGATTTCTGTTCATTCTAATCATGTACAAATAAAGTAGCACAGTAAGATTACATTTATTTGAATGCATTAGTGAGTGTGTGATTGTGCTGTGTGTGCAGCGTGTCAATACTAAAAGTGAAGGTGTAGTTGATATCTTTGGTGATAATATCTGTAGTAATCATAAAAAAACAATTAAGAAATAAAGAATTAAAATTACAAATAATATTCTATTAAGATATGAGTTACAATAACATGATTTGCAATAGTAATAATATCAATAATATATGCACAATACACACAGATTAGACTATCAGGTCTGTGTTTTACAAAAACATTAGTATTGCAGCCAATGTGAGTCTGTGGGATTTATAAACAGACAAAATATGATTTGAAATGTTATTTTAATGATTTTATTAAGTTTAAACAATATTTCAAATGGAAAAAAAATGAAAAATAATATTTTAGTGAGCAGAATGAACCAATGAGTGTTCTTCTTCTGGTGGTTAAAATGTAAATGAAAACAATAATACTTAAACAATAATACTTAATACACTAACCATGCTTGAACACACACATGCACACACATTTTTTTGTAGATGTAGATATTTAAAATAAAAGATAGGTAACAAAATGATAATTGCAAATCTCCTCTGTATAACACCATTTTCAGATTTCAAATTAATCACTGAGAGGCAGAATTGTTCAAACTGAGAGCTCAGTAAAAATGAAGTGATAAACTTTGACAAAACATGACTGTGTTATAATAGGTGATTTTCATGCAAGTAATTTTATATAGTCCAAAAACTAATGCAAAAGCACAGATGAAAATATTTTATTAAGTAGAATGTCCTGCAGAGGGCAGTAGAAGACCACTAATTGACTCACTTTCATTTGAAAGACTTTTTTATCCACCAGTAAAACAAAGCAGTTTCTCCATGTTCTTTCCATTAAGCATGCTTACACACACAGACACACACACAGACACAAACACATCCATCCACACACACACACACACACACACACACACACACAAAGACAAATATGTTTTCAATGTTTTTATGATGTGATATTGTGAAAATATCTTCATCTCCTCATCTTGAACAACTTTGCCTCAAGAATCACTAATGTCAATCAAACCGTTCATAATCATAATAAAAAAATAAAATATATACAAATATCATAATAAAACAAAAAACATCGTAATAAAAAAGATTGCTTCTTAAAGCATTTGTTTATTTCCCAATACTGAAAGCGAATTAAAAGATCATGCGTAATCCTGCTGCTCCCTCTAGTGGACAACAGTGGTATTATAGCTTTTTTTACAGTTGAAGTGTTTGAATGAATGAATGGGAATTTGTTTTTTTACTTATATCTCAGGAACCAAAAGGCGAAAAATTCTGAAACTCAGAGCATAGATAGTGCTTGAGGAGCCCTGTTGAATGAGACCATCAAGGTGTTTTTGGGCGATTGGGGCTGGGAGTTATGACTGTTATAAGGCATATCTGTTCGGGCTATTATCTCTGGAATGCCCGGGGCAAATAACACCACATTTGAATCGAAGCTAGCCAAGGACGCGCCCTTTCCAACGAGCTCTCACACAAGGTTCGGGGTGGTTTGGGTCGGGAGTTGCGGTCGTTCAAAGTCGGGGGTCCGCGGGCTTGCGATGCGCGGGGGGGGCGCGCTCCCGAGGCCCGCGACGACACGTTTCGATCAAGAGCCCCGAGAGGTCCTCACCATCAAAATTTGAGCGCGCAACGACTTTCCGTTTTCGAGTTATGAATGAATTTGTATTTGGGGGCGTGGCTTAAATGCCGTTATACTTTCGTTTCATTTCATTAATTTACTTTCGTCCATTTCCATATCTCAGTGTAACACAATTGTCAATAGTAATACTCAATAGATGAGTTTTGACAAAATGTGATTGTAAATGTTAAAATAATGATTTTATAAAGTCTAAATATGAATTTTATAACAATATTAGGGAGTAGTATGATGAAATGACAGCAGGGGGCAGTAAAATACCACTTATTGGCTTAATATGTCATTATATTCATATAAAATCACCTTTTGAAGAAGTTAAACTTTTTTTCTGATAATTATTGATCTAGAGAGTTCAGAGAATTGTGCTGCACTGGTTTTGAACATTATGATATGAACATTATATGATAGAAGACACCATTTACAGCAAATACAGGCAATTTACCATAGGAAATATATGGTTTTAAAGCGTTTTAACAGTTATAGCGCCAACTATGGTCCGCTCTCCATAAAATTTTCCATGCTTCTTAAGCAGGTTATGACACATATGCTCATCAATTTTCGTGAAGTTCTGAGTTTTCGTTTAGGATTTATAGGCTTTTGAGTGCATTTTACCACGCCCATTTTCTAAATGACCCTGTTAGCCATGCGAAAAATGCAAAAGTTCAACTTTTTTTTGATAATTATTGACCTAGAGAGTCCATAGAATTGTCCTAGACTGGTTTGGTTCCGATCGGGCGAAAAACCTAGGACTAGTTCGCAAAAGTAGGTTTTTAACATAATTACGAATATTTAATGAACGGTTTGATTGACAGCAATGGTTCTTGAGGCAAAGTTGTTCAACAAGAGGAGATCTATCAAATGGTATGCATTTTGTGACGATAAGTGTAACACCACGTGATTACAGAGCCAAAAAAACTCGTTAGCGCCAACTAGTGGCCGATTTCTTTCAAAATTCTTACAGACCTCTAGGGCCATGAGTCGAACATGCCCATCGAGTTTCGTTCCGATCGACGTCCGTTAACCTTGTCTTATAGGTGCTCAAACTTCATTGGCCGATGGCGGCCATGTTTTTTGAGATACACCAATGTCCTCATAGACATACATGGCACCTTGGACCAAGACACTGCATACCAATTTTCAAGTCAATCGGACTAACGGTCAGGTGGTTATGGGCCGTTTTATGTTTTTTTCATGTTATAGCGCCACCATGTGGCCATTCGCCGCGGTTTTTTTACTGTGACCTCAAATTGACCTCTTACACATTTGTACCGAGTTTGGTGAAGATACCTCATTTACTTCTGGAGTTATAGCCGTTTTAGTAAAATAGGCTCCTCCCACAACATACATTTGGGCGCCCCCTAGCGACCGTGAATGGAAATTTCAACTTTTTTTCGATAATTATTGATATTCAGACTCCAGAGAACATTTCTGCACTGGTTTGGTTCCGATCGGGCAAAAAACCAGGGACTAGTTCGCAAAAGTAGGTTTTTGACAAAATTCAAAATGGCGGAAAATCTATCATGGCGGAAATGAAATCGGAGATATACGTTTTGTTCGTCAGGCATCCAGCTTTCCAATGATATAAGACACTTGAGTCTACGACATACGGTCTAGGAGTTATGAGCAGTTTCGCGCTTTTGGTCGCTATAGCGCCACCTATGGGCCATTCGAGGTCATAATTTGATAACCTCTCCTCGATTTTTGTACTACCATATGGCAAAGTTTCAAAGTTCCAGCTCTTACGGTTTGGGCTGCACGATGCGTTTTACGGCAGAAGAAAAATAATAATAAAAATCAGGACAATTACAATAGGGTTTCAGCACTTCGTGCTTGAACCCCTAATAAAAATCAGGACAATTACAATAGGGTTTCAGCACTTCGTGCTTGAACCCCTAATTAAAGCTGCAAGCAGCATTTAGCGGGGTTCAAGCATTTAAGGCCTTTAAGCACAAAAGCATCAAAAGTTATTAAGTTTTATTTAGCAAGCATGTAACCACTGACATAATAGATGGAAAAGACCATTTACAGCAAATACAGGCAATGTACCATAGGAAATATATGGTTTTAAAGCTTTTTATAGCAGTTATAGTGCCATCTATGGACCGATCTCCATAAAATTGTTTACTGTGACCTCAAATTGAACCCATACACATGTGTACTGAGTTTGGTGAAGATATATCATTTACTTCTTGAGTTATAGCCATTTTAGTAAAATAGGCTCCTCCCACAATAATTGACCACATTCTAGTATTATTTACTATGATTCTAGCATGATTTACATAGTTTACCATGATTTTATCTTAGTTTACCTTGATTTACCATATTCTAGCATGATTTACCATGATATACTACATTCTAGTATGATTTACCATTGTTTACTGTGATTCTAGCATGGTTTACCATAGTTTATCATGATTTATCATAGTTTACCATGATTTACCCTGTTCTAGCATGATATACCACATTCTAACATGATTTACCATAGTTTACCATGGTTTACCTTGATACACCACATTATAGTATTATTTACTATGATTTACCATGTTTCTAGCAATTATGTGAAGTGTCAGTGCAAATGAAGTGATAAACACTGACAAAATCTGATTGTGTTATAATAGTTATTGTTATATAAGTGATTTTTAGAGTCTAAATATGAATGTGAGCACATGTGAAAAGACTTCATTAATAAGTAGAATGGCCAGCAGAGGGCAGAAGAAGACCACTTATTGGCTCACTTTCACTTTAAACTTCATGATTTTCACCTGTTTTCTGGACTAAAGCAAACCAGTTTTTCCATGTTAACTCAATAATGCATGCTTACACACACACACACACACACACACACACACACACACACACACACACACACACACACACACACACACACACACACACACACACACACACACACAGACAGACAGAGAGAGAAATAGACATACACAAATACAAATATGTTTTTAATGTTTTGGAATATGTTATTGAGAAAATATATTTATTGGTCTATTAGAATTCCTTTGTGATCTAATAATATAAAAAAGAAAAGAAAAAAAAAAGAAAAAAAGATTGCTTTTTAAAGCATTTGTTTGTTTCCCAATACTGAAAACTAATGAAAAGATCATATGTAATACTGCTGCTCCCTCTAGTGGACAGTGGTATTACAGCTTCCATCTTACAGTTGAAGTGATTGAATGAATTAATGGGAATTTGGTTTTTCACTTATATCTCGGGAACCAGAAGGCGAAAAATTCTGAAACTCAGAGCATAGATAGTGCTTGAGGAGCCCTGTTGAATGAGACCATCGCGGTGTTTTTGGGCGATTGGGCCCGGGCGTTATGACTGTTCAAAGGCATGTCTTTTGGGGCTTTTATCTCTGGAATGCCCAGGGCAAATTACACCACATTTGAATCGAAGCTAGCCAAGGACAGGCCCTTTCCAACGAGCTCTCACACAAGGTTCGGGGTGGTTTGGGTCGGGAGTTGCGGTCGTTCAAAGTCGGGGGTCCCGCGGACGTGCCATGCGCGGGGGGCGCGCGCCCGAGGCCCGCGATGACACGTTTCGATCAAGAGCGTGGAGAGGACCTTACCATCAAAATTTGAGCGTGCAACGACTTTCCGTTTTCAAGTTATGAGTGAATTTGTACTGGGGGGGCGTGGCCTAAATTCCGTTTTACTTTCGTTTTCATGTTAAATGTTAAAATAATGATTTTATAAAGTCTAAATATGAATTATAGAACAATATTAGGGAGTAGTATGATGAAATGACAGCAGGGGGCAGTAAAATACCACTTATTGGCTTAATATGGTAATCATTTTAAGGCTACATATTGAAGTGACCCTATTATAGCTAGTTCAACTTTTTCTGACAATTATTGATCTAGTGAGTCCAGAGAATTGTATTGCACTGTTTTTTAACATTATTTTATAAACATTATATGATCATATGGAAAACACAATTTACAGCCAATACAGGCAATTTACCATAGGAAATATATGGTTTTAAAGCTTTTTAACAGTTATAGCGCCACCTATCGTCCGATCTACATGAAATTTTGCATGCTTGTTTAGAATGTTAAGGTACATATGCTCACCAATTTTCGTGAAGTTCTGAGTTTTCCTTTAGGATTTATAGGCTTTTGAGTGCATTTTGCCACGCCCATTTTCTTTATGACCCAATATACCCATGCGAAAAATGCAAAAGTTCAACTTTTTTTTGATAATTATTGATCTAAAGAGTCCATAGAATTGTCCTAGACTCGTTTGGTTCTGATCGGGCGAAAAACCTAGGACTAGTTCGCAAAAGTAGGTTTTTAACATAATTACAAATATTTAATGAACGTTTTGATTGACAGCAATGGTTCTTGAGGCAAAGTTGTTCAGCATGAGCAGATCTATCAAATGATATGCATTTTGTGACGATAAGTGTAACACCACGTGGTTACAGAGCCATAAAACTCGTTAGCGCCAACTAGTGGCCGATTTCTTTCAAAATTCTTACAGACCTCTAGGGCCATGAGTCGAACATTCCCGTCGAGTTTCGTTCCGATCGGCCTCCGTTAACCTTGTCTAATAGGTGCTCAAATTCATTGGCCGATGGTGGCCATGTTTTTCGAGATACACCAATGTCCTCATAGACATACATGGCACCTTGGACCAAGACACTGCACACCAATTTTCAAGTCAATCGGACTAACGGTCAGGTGGTTATAGCCTGTTTTATGGTTTTTTCATGTTATAGCGCCACCATGTGGCCAATCGCCGCGATTTTTTTACTGTGACCTCAGATTGATCTCTTACACATGTGTACTGAGTCTGGTGAAGATTCCTCATTTACTTCTGGAGTTATAGCCGTTTTAGTAAAATAGGCTCCTCCCACAACGTTCTTTTTGCGCCCCCTAGCGACCGTGAATCGAAATTTCAACTTTTTTTCGATAATTATTGATATTCAGACTCCAGAGAACAATTCTACACTGGTTTGGTTCCGATCGGGGCGAAAAACCTAGGACTAGTTCGCAAAAGTAGTTTTTTGACAAAATTCAAAATGGCGGAAAAATTTGCATACCGGAAATGAAATCGGAGATATACGTTTTGTTCTTCAGGAGTCCAGCTTTCCATTGATATAAGACACTTGAGTCTACAACATACGGTCTAGGAGTTATGACCAGTTTCGCGCTTTTGGTTGCTATAGTGCCACCTATGGGTCAATCGGGGTCATACTCTCTGAACCTCTCCTCGATTTTTGTACTACCATCTGGCAAAGTTTCAAGGTTCCAGCTCTTACGGTTTGGGCTGCACGATGCGTTTTACGGCGGAAGAAAAATAATAATAATTAAAGCTGCAAGCAGCATTTATCGGGGTTCAAGCAGTTAAGGCCTTTAAGGCCTTTAAGCACACAAGCATCAAAAGACATTAAGTTTTATTTAGCAAGCATTTAACAACTGACACAATAGACGGAAAAGACCATTTACAGCCAATACAGGCAGTTTACCATGGGAAATATATGGTTTTAAAGCTTTTTAACAGTTATAGCGCCACCTTTGGTCCAATCTCCATAACATTTTGCATGGTTATTAATGATGTTATGTCACATATGCTCATCAATTTTTGTGAAGTTCTGAGTTTTTATATATGATTTATAGGCTTTTTAGTGCATTTTGCCACACCCATTTTATAAATGACCCTATTACAGCCATCCAAATGCTAAAGTTCAACTTTTTTTTGATAATTATTGATCTAGAGAGTCCAGAGAATTGTCCTAGACTGGTCTGGTTCCGATCGGGCAAAAAACCTAGGACTAGTTCGCAAAAGTAGGTTTTTTACATATTCATGAATATTTAATGAACTATTTGATTGACAGCAATGGTTCTTGAGGCAAAGTTGTTCAGCATGAGCAGATCTATCAAATGATATGCATTTTGTGACGATAAGTGTAACACTACGTGATTACAGAGCCATAAAACTCGTTAGCGCCAACTAGTGGCCGATTTCTTTCAAAATTCTTCCAGACCTCTAGGGCCATGAGTCGAACATGCCCATCGAGTTTCGTTCCGATCGGCCTCCGTTAACCTTGTCTAATAGTTGCTCAAACGTCATTGGCCGATGGCGGCCATGTTTTTTGAGATACACCAATGTCCTTATAGACATACATGGCACCTTGGACCAAGACACTGCATACCAATTTTCAAGTCAATCGGACTAACGGTCAGGTGGTTATAGCCTGATTTATGTTTTTTTCATATTATAGCGCCACCTAGTCTTCAATCGTCGCGATTTTTTTACCGTGACCCCAGATTGACCTCTTACACATGTGTACCGAGTTTGGTGAAGATACCTCATTTACTTCTGGAGTTATAGCCATTTTAGTAAAATAGGCTCCGCCTCCTGCGAACGTTTTGACACCCCTTAGCAACCGTGGATCGAAATTTCAACTTTCTTTCGATAATTATTGATATTCAGACCCCTGTGAACATTTCTGCACTGGTTTGGTTCCGATCGGGGAAAAAACCAGGGACTAGTTCGCAAAAGTAGGTTTTGGACAAAATACAATATGGCGGAAAAATTTGCATACCGGAAATGAAATCCTTGAGGCCATTTTTGTTCGGCTTGACCCAAGGATTCCAATGATATAAGACACTTGAGTCTCTGACAAACGGTTAATGAGATTTAAGCAAAAATATGCAATTTTTTTGTTTTTTGCGCTGTAGCGCCACCTATTGGCCAATCTGGCTCATATTTTGATAACCTCTCCTCGATTTTTGTACTACCATCTGGCAAAGTTTCAAGTCTCTAGCACTTACGGTTTGGGCTGCACGATGCGTTTTAGGGGAAAATAATAATAATAATTAAAGCTGCAAGCAGCATTTATCGGGGTTCAAGCATTTAAGGCCTTTAAGCACATAAGCATTTAAGACATTACGTTTTATTTAGCAAGCTTTTAACCACTGAAATAATAGATGGAAAAATCGATTTACAGCCAATAAAGGCAATTTACCATAGGAAATACAAGGTTTTCAAACCTTTTTGCCAGTTATAGCGCCACCTATTGTCCAATCTCCATGAAACTCTGCATGCTTCTTCACCATGTTATGACACATATGCCCACCAATTTTCGTGAAGTTCTGAGTTGTTATTTATGATTTATAGGCATTTTAATGTATTTTGCCAAGCCCCTTTTATAAATTACCCTATTACAGCCACCCAAATGCAAAAGTTCAACTTTTTTTCGATAATTATTTATCTAGAGAGTCCAGAGAATTGTCCTAGACTGGTCTGGTTCCGATCGGGCGAAAAACCAGGGACTAGTTCGCAAAAGTAGGTTTTTAACATATTCATGAATATTTAATGAACGGTTTGATTGACAGCAATGGTTCTTGAGGCAAAGTTGTTCAGCATGAGCAGATCTATCAAATGATATGCATTTTGTGATGATAAGTGTAACACCACGTGATTACAGAGCCATAAAACTCTTTAGCGCCAACTAGTGGCCGATTTCTTTCAAAATTCTTACAGACCTCTAGGGGCTTGAGCCGAACATGCCCACCGAGTTTCGCTCCAATCGGACTTCGTTAACGGTGCTCAAATTTCATTGGCCAATGGCGGCCATGTTTTTCGAGATACGCCAATATCCTTTTAGACATACATGGCCCCTTGGGCCAAGACACTGCATACCAAATTTCAAGTAATTCGGAAAAACGGTCAGGTGTCTATACGTTTTTATTGTTTTATAGCGCCACCATGAGGCCAATCGACGCAATTTTTTTACTGTGACCTCAAATTGACCTCCTACATATATGTACCAAGTTTGGTGAAGATATCTCATTTCGTTCACGAGTTATAACAATTTTAGTAAAACTGACTCCGCCTCCTTCGAACATTTTGGCACCCCATAGCGACCTTGAATCGAAATTTCAACTTTTTTTCGATAATTATTGATCGTCAGACTCCAGAGAACATTTCTGCACTGGTTTGGTTCCGATCGGACAAAAAACCACAGACTAGTTCGCAAAAGTAGGTTTTTGACTAAATTCAAAATGGCGGAAAAATTTGCATACCGGAAATGAAATCGGAGATATACGTTTTGTCCGTCTTGAGCCAAGGATTACAGTGATATAAGACACTTGAGTCTACGACAAACCGTCTAGGAGTTATTAGCGATTTTATACTTTTGCTTACTATAGCGCCACCTATTGGCCAATCGGGGTCATAATTTGATAACCTCTCCTCGATTTTTGTACTACCTTCTGGCAAAGTCTCAAGTCTCCAGCACTTACGGTTTGGGCTGCACGATGCGTTTTACGGCAGAATAATAATAATAATTAAAGCTGCAAGCAGCATTTAGCGGGGTTCAAGCAATTAAGGCCTTTAAGCACAAAAGCATCAAAAGTTATTACGTTTTATTTAGCAAGCATGACATAATAGACGGAAAAGACCATTTACAGCCAATACAGGTAGTTTACCATGGGAAATATATGGTTTTAAAGCTTTTTAACAGTTATAGCGCCACCTATGGTCCGATCTCCATAAAAATGTCCATGCTTCTTTAGCATGTTATGTCACATATGCTCATCAATTTTTGTGAAGTTCTGAGTTTTTATTAAGGATTTATAGGCTTTTTAGTGTATTTTGCCACGCCCATTTTCTAAATGACCCTATTACAGCCATTTAAATGCAAAAGTTCAACTTTTTTTCGATAATTATTGATCTAGAGAGTCCAGAGAATTGCCCTAGACTGGTCTGGTTCTGATCGGGCGAAAAACCAGGGACTAGTTCGCAAAAGTAGGTTTTTAACATGTTTGCGAATATTTAATGAACGGTTTGATTGACAGCAGTGGCTCTTGAGGCAAAGTTGTTCAGCATGAGCAGATCTATCAAATGATATGCATATTGTGTTGATGTGTGCAACACCACGTGATTACAGAGGGCGTAAACCTTGTTAGCGCCAACTAGTGGTCGATTTCTTTCAAAATTCTTACAGACCTCTAGGGCCATGAGTCGAACATGCCCACTGAGTTTTGTTTCAATCAGCCACCGTTAACCTTGTCTAATAGGTGCTCAAACTTCATTGGCCGATGGCGGCCATGTTTTTTGAGATACACCAATGTCCTCATAGACATACATGACACCTTGGACCAAGACACTGCATACCAATTTTCAAGTCAATCGGACTAACGGTCAGGTGGTTATAGCCTGTTTTATGTTTTTTTCATGTTATAGCGCCACCATGTGGCCAATCGCCGCTATTTTTTTACTGTGACCTCAGATTGACCTCTTACACATGTGTACCGAGTTTGGTGAAAATATCTTATTTCGTTCACGAGTTATAGTCATTTTAGTAAAATGAGCTCCGCCTCCTGCAAACGTTTTGACGCCCCTTAGCAACCGTGGATCGAAATTTCAACTTTTTTTCGATAATTATTGATAAACAGACTCCAGAGAACATGTATGCACTTTTTTGGTTCCGATCAGGCAAAAAACCAGGGACTAGTTCGCAAAAGTAGGTTTTGGACAAAATTCAAAATGGCGGAAAATTTTTCCAGGCGGAAATGAAATCGGAGATATACATTTTGTCCGTCTTGAGCCAAGGATTACAGTGATATAAGATACTTGAGTCTATGACAAACGGTCTAGGAGTTATGGCTGATTTCATACTTTTGCTTGCTGTAGCGCCACCTATTGGCCAATCGTTGTCATACTTTGATAGGTTCTCCCCAAATTGAGGACTACCATTTGGCTGAGTTTCAAGTCTCCAGCATTTACGGTTTGGGCTGCACGATGCGTTTTAGGGGAAAATAATAATAATAAAAATCCTTACAATAACAATAGGTGTTCAGCACTTCGTGCTTGAACCCCTAAAAATCCTTACAATTACAATAGGGTTTCAGCACTTCGTGCTTGAACCCCTAATTAAAGCTGCAAGCAGCATTTAGCGGGGTTCAAGCAATTAAGGCCTTTAAGCACAAAAGCATCAAAAGTTATTATGTTTTATTTAGCAAGCATGACATAATAGACGGAAAAGACCATTTACAGCCAATACAGGTAGTTTACCATGGGAAATATATGGTTTTAAAGCTTTTTAACAGTTATAGCGCCACCTATGGTCCGATCTCCATAAAAATTTCCATGCTTCTTTAGCATGTTATGTCACATATGCTCATCAATTTTTGTGAAGTTCTGAGTTTTTATTAAGGATTTATAGGCTTTTTAGTGTATTTTGCCACGCCCATTTTCTAAATGACCCTATTACAGCCATTCAAATGCAAAAGTTCAACTTTTTTTCGATAATTATTGATCTAGAGAGTTCAGAGAATTGCCCTAGACTGGTCTGGTTCTGATCGGGCGAAAAACCAGGGACTAGTTCGCAAAAGTAGGTTTTTAACATGTTTGCGAATATTTAATGAACGGTTTGATTGACAGCAGTGATTCTTGAGGCAAAGTTGTTCAGCATGAGCAGATCTATCAAATGATATGCATATTGTGTTGATGTGTGCAACACCACGTGATTACAGAGAGCGTAAACCTTGTTAGCGCCAACTAGTGGTCGATTTCTTTCAAAATTCTTACAGACCTCTAGGGCCATGAGTCGAACATGCCCACTGAGTTTTGTTTCAATCAGCCACCGTTAACCTTGTCTAATAGGTGCTCAAACTTCATTGGCCGATGGCGGCCATGTTTTTTGAGATACACCAATGTCCTCATAGACATAGATGACACCTTGGACCAAGACACTGCATACCAATTTTCAAGTCAATCGGACTAACGGTCAGGTGGTTATAGCCTGTTTTATGTTTTTTTTCATGTTATAGCGCCACCATGTGGCCAATCGCCGCAATTTTTTTACTGTGACCTCAGATTGACCTCTTACACATGTGTACCGAGTTTGGTGAAAATATCTCATTTCGTTCACGAGTTATAGCCATTTTAGTAAAATGAGCTCCGCCTCCTGCAAACGTTTTGATGCCCCTTAGCAACCGTGGATCGAAATTTCAACTTTTTTTCGATAATTATTGATAACCAGACTCCAGAGAACATGTATGCACTGGTTTGGTTCCGATCAGGCAAAAAACCAGGGACTAGTTCGCAAAAATAGGTTTTGGACAAAATTCAAAATGGCGGAAAAATTTTCCAGGCGGAAATGAAATCGGAGATATACATTTTGTCCGTCTTGAGCCAAGGATTACAGTGATATAAGATACTTGAGTCTATGACAAACGGTCTAGGAGTTATGGCTGATTTCATACTTTTGCTTGCTGTAGCGCCACCTATTGGCCAATCGTTGTCATACTTTGATAGGTTCTCCCCAAATTGAGGACTACCATTTGGCTGAGTTTCAAGTCTCCAGCATTTACGGTTTGGGCTGCACGATGCGTTTTAGGGGAAAATAATAATAATAATTAAAGCTGCAAGCAGCATTTATCGGGGTTCAAGCAGTTAAGGCCTTTAAGGACTTTAAGCACAAAAGCATCAAAAGTTGTTAAGTTTTACACCACGTGATTACAGAGCCATAAAACTCATTAGCGCCAACTAGTGGCCGATTTCTTTCAAAACTCTTACAGACCTCTAGGGCCATGAGTCGAACATGCCCATCGAGTTTCGTTCCGATTGGCCTCCGTAAACCTTGTCTAATAGGTGCTCAAATTTCATTGGTCGATGGCGGCCATGTTTTTCGAGATACGCCAACGTCCTCATAGACATACATGGCACCTTGGACCAAGACACTGCATACCAATTTTCAAGTCAATTGGACTAACGGTCAGGTGGTTATAGCCTGTTTTATGTTTGGAACATGTTTTGTTCCTCGCGGAGTACCTCTGGAATGCTTCTGCGGAGGTTTATTGTTTTATCCGCAGCAATAAAGTTTGTCGGCGTCTAAATGGATCGTGCTCTGGATCACTAACAGGAATTATTCTCGTCATGTATACACTTAACTTGATGAAAAGCGGGATTGACGCACTGCAAGCAGAGAGATGATTTCTGGCTGCCTCCGCAAAAATTGTCTTCGGCGGACAGCCCGCTGTCTTTGGAACGATTTTAGTACTTTTGCGGCAGACAAACACATGTGTTTCTCTTTCTGGATCTTTTCTTTGAAAACAAAACCAAAGGTTAAAAAAAAAAAAGAACAAATGTGAAGCGAGCAATTCTATCCATTTTGACGCCTTTTCATTCATAGCGGTTACCAAGCAACACGATTACGCACCAGCTGCAACTTGATGACACAAGCATACTGCGGTTCGGATACAAATAATATGTGAACACAAGTCCATCGGGGGCAGGGGGGGAGCAATCGAACTCGGGTTAGGAACAGGCAATCGAACCAAGTGTGAAAGCGCCCTTAGTCTAGTTTTAGTCAATGAAAATTGTATTTTAGTCTCTTTTTAGAAATGCAATTCTATTTAACCCAGTCAATATAGTGTATCACTATGGAAAAATAGCGAAAATAGTGAACAGAAAAGTAACACTCGTCTCATTCGTGCAGGTTGAAAAACAAGTTCTTTCTGACATCCAAGATTTACTGTATTAATTTAAATGCAAAAGAAAAGGCATGAGAGTCGGTTGTTTTTGTCAATTTTAAGTTTTAATTTAAAATATTTGTCATTTTAATATAACTATATGGCTAAATATTTTACCACTTGCTAATAAATCTAGATAGAAGTAGTGCATTGAATACATTGTTTAAATTGTGCTTAAAAGTGAATTACGACCATTAAAGAGTATGTGTGTACAAAGAGAATCGTAATGCTGACAAAACTTTTTTTAAATAAAAGTATTTGATAACTTCTGGATTTGAAATAAAAATAGTGAGTATGTGTTTGTGGTTCAGCCGTGGATCAGTTACGCACTGCAAACGCAGCATATGTGAAAGCACTATAGCGAGTGCTGCTCCTGCACCGCATATGCACTGCACACGGAGTATGGGCCCTATCTCGCACCCAGCGCAATTGACTTTGTACACCGCCGCATGTATCATTCCTATTTTGCACCCGCGCACAGCGGACTTTTCCCTCCACAGACGCACGTCGGTTAACTAAGAAATACACTTGCGCTCCCGGGGGCGGTTCAGCGCAAAGAGGCGGCGTGTTCCGGCGCAAACGTTCCCTCATGCTATTTTGCACGTTTAGAAAACAATTCCGCCACTAACTGAAAAAATCTAGTTTAAAGTCAGTGGTGCGTTGCACATGTTATTCTTATGCTATTTTAAGGGCGCATGCTTGGCCATAATCAATGTAGCGTGTGCACAACGCACATACACTTTGATTCTCTCACACAGAAGCAGCCGTTTTCATTTTTGCAAATCATACATTACGATAGATAGATAGATAGATAGATAGATAGATAGATAGATAGATAGATAGATAATTATAAAAGCATACTTCTAGTTTACACATTTACCCAAATTATCATACGCCTGTTTAACCGAAGTTAATTTGGGTGTGTTTCTCCATCCCCAATGTCACTTCTCTGTGTTTTACGGCCCTGACGAGAACGTCGGTCTCCTCGGCTGTGAATCGCTGCTGGCGCGCGTCTGGCAAATCCACCGTTATAATAGGAATCCGCTATAGAATAAGCGCGTCTGCTCTTAAAGGGAATGTGAGATGACGCTCTGATTGGTTTATTTCACGTTACGCCCAAACCACACCTATGAGTAATGAAGCTACTGCAGACCAACACATTTTAGATTTGCGTTGAGCGCAAGAGTAATTTATCCCGCCGGTATAATAGCAACAGCGCCCAAGACCCGGCCACAAAGTTACTTGCGTTTCGCGCTTGATACTTGCGTTTCAGATCGTTAAAATAGGGCCCTATGTGTGAATCGGGCGTCAGACTTAACTTTGTTTGTTGTCGTTTACGCTAACTCACCGCAGCTGCATCTTCTAAATAATGCCGCGAGTGGGGCTTGAGGAAGTGACGTCGTCTGCGCAGTGCGCCCTGATGCAGCCCCTGAAGTGAGACACGGGAAACAGAAATACTGCAAAATAATAATAATAATAATAATAATAATGTGACTAAACAAGACGAAATAGCGTCATAACATTTCATCTCGTTTTGGTCAACGAAAATGAAGAGACATTTTAACATAGTTTTTATTTTGTAAACCACATTTAGTCTCGTTTTTATTCGTCAACAATATTGCATTATACATTTAATTATAGTTATTGTCACATGACCAGCATTTACGTTGCGTCTCGTTTTCGTCACGTGGTTCGTTGACGACAATATTTAGTTATAATTTTTGTTGACGAAAGAAATACTAGTAATCCGATATCGGATTTGACTCAAAAGACAATGTGATTCATCATTCCTTCCAATTAACCACCTTATCTTTGTATAGTAAAATAGTATGTTCAACAACATGAATAACGACGTAGCTGACCAGAGTTCGTGAATCAAATGATTCAGTTTAAAGAGTTGTTCAGACTTCTCTCGATCAGTTGAAGTCTCTCCATTTCAGATGTAAAAATAAATAAATTTATTTCACAAATTAAAAGTCCTGTGAGTCCGAAAAACAAAAGAAAATTGTAATTATCCTACCAGTTGATGGTTTCAAATTATGGTTCAAAGTGGAAACCGGTCCATGGGCACTGGTCAGCTAGCCATTTGTGCATATTTAATTGTATTCAATAGGCAGGCGATTCACCTCCACAGGATTATTTATGGCACAAAACAGGATACACTTGCCGATCACGTTCACATAGGAAAAAAAACAGAGAACAAGAAAACGCAGCCTTGGAAAACACAAGGCAAACGTACAATAATTCATTTCTGATTCAACATTTCAGTAACAAATCATATACATGCGCAGTTCAAATGACACATTAATCGAACTTTTCGACAGTTACTTAACACAGACACTCATTAATCACTCAATGGGTCTCATTCATGAAATTGTAAATATACGAGTAAATATGTGAGTGATTTGCGCGTAAAGGCGACATTCCCGAAAATTCTTCTCCTGATTCAGAAATACTTCGTAAACGTCAGATGTGATAGTGAAATGTGTGTGTGTGTGTGTGTGTGTGTGTGTGTGTGTGTGTGTGTGTGTGTTAATGAATTCCAATCAGTTGTAAATGGGACGCGTGTGCACGCTCATTCTCTAAATTACCATAAATCCCGCCCATTAAAACCGACTGAAAACTATAGGCTATATGGGCATTATATTATGACACCAAACGAAGGATTTCAACTTGTCTTCTCAAAAACGAATGAAGAAGAGAAATTTCTCAGATGCAGAAATTGAAGTTTATTATCAGAAGTTCATTCAAAACGCCACATTTTGTTTTCAAGCGTACATAGTGGCGTATCAGGCCTAAAAAAAAGGAAGCTTGGCAGCATAGATGCAGTTAATGGAGTTTCATCTGTTAATCGAACAGTCCTAGAAGTGAAAAGAAAATGGTTTGACATGAAGCTTGACTGCATTATTTGTGACTTGCGGACTTGTAAAAGAATAAACAGCTTGAATAAAAAAATTAAATAAAAAAAACTTGCGGACTTTTGTTCCGTTTGCAGATGGCTCTCGTAATTACTGGCTGTCGTAATAAAAGTAAAAAGAAAAACCGTATGTAATTACTATATATAATATTTGGTAACACTTTACAATACGGGTGCACTAATAACCATTAATTCATGCTTAACTAATGCACAGATAATCATGTGTTAATGTATGACTCATGAAGAACTAAACCATTAATTAATGATTACTGCATCATGAAGATTCTAAATGATTAATATAAAGTAATATATGAATTGTTATTAATTAAATGTGTCATAATGTATTAATTCATTAATAACTTATTTTATTAACTAAAAGTCTAAATCAATGCGTTAATTACCACAATTGGTCAAGGCAATGTACTTCAACTTCCAGTTGTCTGCTTTAATTAATCATTAACTAATGATTTGCAAATGCATCATTATGTTATGACTTTACTTGTTGAGGCACATGACTATTAACTAATTGTTAAGTAATATGCCATTTTGGTTTTGACATCCACACTAAGCCATGGATTTCAATTTCCAACCATGTACAACCAAGATTTCACTGAGTCCGATGAACTTTGTTGTTCATGGCACAGGACTATGTCAGGTTAACATACACTGAGAATATGCGGTTGAGCGCTGCTAGTTCATAACACTGTGTCTAGACTGGACAAAGACAATAGAACGTCCATTATAGTCAGTGATACTACACTGGATGCGTCGCGACACTACACGACAAAACCCAGTCAGTAAACCGATGCCACACTCTATTACTGACGTACTCAGAGCTCTTGTGCTAGTTCTGTTACGAAGGACTAATGGACTTGCGATGGTCTGTCATGTCCAGGTGTAGACAGCTGGTCTCGTCCAGTTTAAACACAGTGTGACAGCTTCAGGAGTTCAGATTCTGGTGTGCTGATATTTGTGTGCAGCCCAACTCACCCCATCCTTCAAACACGTTCACCGACATTACATTCACTGCATGTGCAAACTGTCAAAACCCATAAATGGCATATTACTTAACAATTAGTTAATAGTCATGTGCCTCAACAAGTAAAGTCATAACATAATGATGCATTTGCAAATCATTAGTTAATGATTAATTAAAGCAGACAACTGGAAGTTGAAGTACATTGCTTTGACCAACTGTGGTAATTAACGCATTCATTTACACTTTTAGTTAATAAAATAAGTTATTAATTAATTAATACATTGACACATTTAATTAATAACAATTCATATATTACTTAATCTATTAATCATTTAGAATCTTTATTAGTTGCTGATGCAGTAATCATTAATTAATGGTTTAGTTCTTCATGAGTCATACATTAACACATGATTATCTGTGCATTAGTTAAATATGAATTAATGCAGATTAGTGCACCCGTATTGTAAAGTGTTACCTAATATTTTTTCAAAATGCTGTGTAAATATGTACACGATTAAGGTGAATTAAAATGCAGCCTTATTAATGAGCAAAACGTTCGGATGTTAAACGCACTATTTACGCGTGGCTGGGAGCAGGTGTAGATCTCTTTCGTACCAACTAACGTTTGGAAAATACGAACATTTTAATGAATCCGAAAATTTACGTCAGAACCACTTTACACACGATTTACATAAAAATTCGTTCTGCTCGTGTTTCATGAATAAGACCCATTGTCTCAACTCATGACACAATGATCATTGTTATACGTGATAGCTTTAGCCTACGGCTAATTAGTTCAGCTCGCGCTGTGCGGCCTACACTCAGCTCATATCAAATCATTTCTGAAATTGACATATCTTTCATAAGATAACATATGATAAAAAAATGTCACTCACCAAAACGAGATTGCATCACATATTCAATAAAAAAAAGACTATTCAATAAAGATTACCGCTCTGGGATCCACTAAATCTTTACTCCGATTTCCACTTCACCTCTCTCTGACGACAACACTCCAGGCTGAAGCATCCAAAGTTTACAAGTGCACACAATCACAGTTCTCGATAGATTATGATTATCATTTAGTGCAAGGAGTTTCTGGAGAAATGCTCCGTGTCTCATTTGATCTGTTCTCATCTGATTCTCTGTTTATGCTGACAGCGGCAGCGCCTGCGCGACCTGTGGGCGGGCCTTATGAATATGCCGCTTCTGTTGGCTCTCAGGGGTGTCAGTCACAGCAGCACAATCAGTGATTGGATGAATCGTGTGTTATTGCCCAGTGGTGTAATCGAGTGCATCAAGTAAAGAAAAAAAAAAAGAACTGATTGAAAAATATAATTTGTCCAGAACAGATCGACACGACTCAATTTAAACTGTTATAGAAGAGCTAATATACTAAGAATGCACTGGTCTCTCAAGGATTGTCTCTCTGCTTTATTTTATAAGAAATATCTCTGTGTCTAAAGTTCCTAATGTCCTGTACTCTCAACTTTTGTATAATAGTACTAGTCATAATTTTTACACCAGGCATGAATAAAAGCAGTAAAATACCACTTATAGGCTTAATGACATGTTATATAATTTTTACCTTTTTGACTGTTATAGAGGCAAATTTTGTCTGATCTGTCTGACATGTTTCATGCTTATTAAGAGTCATGAACATTATTATATGAAAATTATTTCATTTTGATCAAATTATTTCCTATGGAATTTTTCATAGGAAAAGACCATTCACAGCCAATACAGGCAATTTACCATAGGAAATATATGGTTTTAAAGTGTTTTAACAGTTATAGCGCCACCTTTGGTCCGATCTCCATACAAATTTCCAGGCTTCTTTAGCATGTTATGACAAATATGCGCATACATTTTTGTGAAGTTCTGTGTTTTCGTTTAGGTTTTATAGGCTTTTGAGTGCATTTTGCCACGCCCATTTTCTTTATGACCCAATATACCCATGAGAAAAATGCAAAAGTTCAACTTTTTTTTGATAATTATTGACCTAGAGAGTCCATAGAATTGTCCTAGACTGGTTTGGTTGTGATCGGGCGAAAAACCAGGGACTAGTTCGCAAAAGTAGGTTTTTAACATAATTACGAATATTTAATGAACGGTTTGATTGACAGCAATGGTTCTTGAGGCAAAGTTGTTCAACAAGAGGAGATCTATCAAATGGTATGCATTTTGTGACAATAAGTGTAACACCACGTGATTACAGAGCCTTTAAACTCGTTAGCGCCAACTAGTGGCCGATTTCTTTCAAAATTCTTACAGACCTCTAGGGCCATGAGTCGAACATGCCTACCGAGTTTTGTTCCGATCAGCCTCCGTAAACCTTGTCTAATAGGTGCTCAAATTTCATTGGCCGATGGCGGCCATGTTTTTTGAGATACGCCAATGTCCTCATAGACATACATGGCACCTTGGACCAAGACACTGCATACTAATTTTCAAGTCAATCGGACTAACGGTCAGGTGGTTATGGGCCGTTTTATGTTTTTTTCATGTTATAGCGCCACCATGTGGCCATTCGCCGCGTTTTTTTTACTGTGACCTCAAATTGACCTCTTACACATTTGTACCGAGTTTGGTGAAGATACCTCATTTACTTCTGGAGTTATAGCCGTTTTAGTAAAATAGGCTCCTCCCACAACATACATTTGGGCGCCCCTTAGCGACCGTGAATGGAAATTTCAACTTTTTTTCGATAATTATTGATATTCAGACTCCAGAGAACATTTCTGCACTGGTTTGGTTCCGATCGGGCAAAAAACCAGGGACTAGTTCGCAAAAGTAGGTTTTTGACAAAATTCAAAATGGCGGAAAATCTATCATGGCGGAAATGAAATCGGAGATATACGTTTTGTTCGTCAGGCATCCAGCTTTCCAATGATATAAGACACTTGAGTCTACGACATACGGTCTAGGAGTTATGAGCAGTTTCGCGCTTTTGGTCGCTATAGCGCCACCTATGGGCCATTCGAGGTCATAATTTGATAACCTCTCCTCGATTTTTGTACTACCATATGGCAAAGTTTCAAAGTTCCAGCTCTTACGGTTTGGGCTGCACGATGCGTTTTACGGCAGAAGAAAAATAATAATAACAAGCAGCATTTATCGGGGTTCAAGCAGTTAAGGCCTTTAAGGACTTTAAGCACAAAAGCATCAAAAGTTGTTAAGTTTTACACCACGTGATTACAGAGCCATAAAACTCATTAGCGCCAACTAGTGGCCGATTTCTTTCAAAACTCTTACAGACCTCTAGGGCCATGAGTTGAACATGCCCATCGAGTTTCGTTCCGATTGGCCTCCGTTAACCTTGTCTAATAGGTGCTCAAATTTCATTGGTCGATGTTTTTCGAGATACGCCAACGTCCTCATAGACATGCATGGCACCTTGGACCAAGACACTGCATACCAATTTTCAAGTCAATTGGACTAACGGTCAGGTGGTTATAGCCTGTTTTATGTTTGGAACATGTTTTGTTCCTCGCGGAGTACCTCTGGAATGCTTCTGCGGAGGTTTATTGTTTTATCCGCAGCAATAAAGTTTGTCGGCGTCTAAATGGATCGCGCTCTGGATCACTAACAGGAATTATTCTCGTCATGTATACACTTAACTTGATGAAAAGCGGGATTGACGCACTGCAAGCAGAGAGATGATTTCTGGCTGCCTTCGCAAAAATTGTCTTCGGCGGACAGCCCGCTGTCTTTGGAACGATTTTAGTACTTTTGCGGCAGACAAACACATGTGTTTCTCTTTCTGGATCTTTTCTTTGAAAACATAAAAAAAAAAAAAGAACAAATGTGAAGCGAGCAATTCTATCCATTTTGACGCCTTTTCATTCATAGCGGTTACCAAGCAACACGATTACGCACCATCTGCAACTTGATGACACAAGCATACTGCGGTTCGGATACAAATAATATGTGAACACAAGTCCATCGGGGGCAGTGGGGGAGCAATCGAACTCGGGTTAGGAACAGGCAATCGAACCAAGTGTGAAAGCGCCCTTAGTCTAGTTTTAGTCAATGAAAATTGTATTTTAGTCTCTTTTTAGAAATGCAATTCTATTTAACCCAGTCAATATAGTGTATCACTATGGAAAAATAGCGAAAATAGTGAACAGAAAAGTAACACTCGTCTCATTCGTGGAGGTTGAAAAACAAGTTCTTTCTGACATCCAAGATTTACTGTATTAATTTAAATGCAAAAGAAAAGGCATGAGAGTCGGTTGTTTTTGTCAATTTTAAGTTTTAATTTAAAATATTTGTCATTTTAATATAACTATATGGCTAAATATTTTACCACTTGCTAATAAATCTAGATAGAAGTAGTGCATTGAATACATTGTTTAAATTGTGCTTAAAAGTGAATTACGACCATTAAAGAGTATGTGTGTACAAAGAGAATCGTAATGCTGACAAAACTTTTTTTAAATAAAAGTATTTGATAACTTCTGGATTTGAAATAAAAATAGTGAGTATGTGTTTGTGGTTCAGCCGTGGATCAGTTACGCACTGCAAACGCAGCATATGTGAAAGCACTATAGCGAGTGCTGCTCCTGCACCGCATATGCACTGCACACGGAGTATGGGCCCTATCTTGCACCCAGCGCAATTGACTTTGTACACCGACGCATGTATCATTCCTATTTTGCACCCGCGCACAGCGGACTTTTCCCTCCACAGACGCACGTCGGTTAACTAAGAAATACACTTGCGCTCCCGGGGGCGGTTCAGCGCAAAGAGGCGGCGTGTTCCGGCGCAAACGTTCCCTCATGCTATTTTGCACGTTTAGAAAACAATTCCGCCACTAACTGAAAAAATCTAGTTTAAAGTCAGTGGCGCGTTGCACATGTTATTCTTATGCTATTTTAAGGGCGCATGCTTGGCCATAATCAATGTAGCGTGTGCACAACGCACATACACTTTGATTCTCTCACACAGAAGCAGCCGTTTTCATTTTTGCAAATCATACATTACGATAGATAGATAGATAGATAGATAGATAGATAGATAGATAGATAGATAGATAGATAGATAATTATAAAAGCATACTTCTAGTTTACACATTTACCCAAATTATCATACGCCTGTTTAACCGAAGTTAATTTGGGTGTGTTTCTCCATCCCCAATGTCACTTCTCTGTGTTTTACGGCCCTGACGAGAACGTCGGTCTCCTCGGCTGTGAATCGCTGCTGGCGCGCGTCTGGCAAATCCACCGTTATAATAGGAATCCGCTATAGAATAAGCGCGTCTGCTCTTAAAGGGAATGTGAGATGACGCTCTGATTGGTTTATTTCACGTTACGCCCAAACCACACCTATGAGTAATGAAGCTACTGCAGACCAACACATTTTAGATTTGCGTTGAGCGCAAGAGTAATTTATCCCGCCGGTATAATAGCAACAGCGCCCAAGACCCGGCCACAAAGTTACTTGCGTTTCGCGCTTGATACTTGCGTTTCAGATCGTTAAAATCGGGCCCTATGTGTGAAACGGGCGTCAGACTTAACTTTGTTTGTTGTCGTTTACGCTAACTCACCGCAGCTGCATCTTCTAAATAATGCCGCGAGTGGGGCTTGAGGAAGTGACGTCGTCTGCGCAGTGCGCCGATGCAGCCCCTGAAGTGAGACACGGGAAACAGAAATACTGCAAAATAATAATAATAATAATAATAATGTGACTAAACAAGACGAAATAGCGTCATAACATTTCATCTCGTTTTGGTCAACGAAAATGAAGAGACATTTTAACATAGTTTTTATTTTGTAAACCACATTTAGTCTCGTTTTTATTCGTCAACAATTTGCATTATACATTTAATTATAGTTATTGTCACATGACCAGCATTTACGTTGCGTCTCGTTTTCGTCACGTGGTTCGTTGACGACAATATTTAGTTATAATTTTTGTTGACGAAAGAAATACTAGTAATCCGATATCGGATTTGACTCAAAAGACAATGTGATTCATCATTCCTTCCAATTAACCACCTTATCTTTGTATAGTAAAATAGTATGTTCAACAACATGAATAACGACGTAGCTGACCAGAGTTCGTGAATCAAATGATTCAGTTTAAAGAGTTGTTCAGACTTCTCTCGATCAGTTGAAGTCTCTCCATTTCAGATGTAAAAATAAATAAATTTATTTCACAAATTAAAAGTCCTGTGAGTCCGAAAAACAAAAGAAAATTGTAATTATCCTACCAGTTGATGGTTTCAAATTATGGTTCAAAGTGGAAACCGGTCCATGGGCACTGGTCAGCTAGCCATTTGTGCATATTTAATTGTATTCAATAGGCAGGCGATTCACCTCCACAGGATTATTTATGGCACAAAACAGGATACACTTGCCGATCACGTTCACATAGGAAAAAAAACAGAGAACAAGAAAACGCAGCCTTGGAAAACACAAGGCAAACGTACAATAATTCATTTCTGATTCAACATTTCAGTAACAAATCATATACATGCGCAGTTCAAATGACACATTAATCGAACTTTTCGACAGTTACTTAACACAGACACTCATTAATCACTCAATGGGTCTCATTCATGAAATTGTAAATATACGAGTAAATATGTGAGTGATTTGCGCGTAAAGGCGACATTCCCGAAAATTCTTCTCCTGATTCAGAAATACTTCGTAAACGTCAGATGTGATAGTGAAATGTGTGTGTGTGTGTGTGTGTGTGTGTGTGTGTGTGTGTGTGTGTGTGTGTGTGTGTTAATGAATTCCAATCAGTTGTAAATGGGACGCGTGTGCACGCTCATTCTCTAAATTACCATAAATCCCGCCCATTAAAACCGACTGAAAACTATAGGCTATATGGGCATCATATTATGACACCAAACGAAGGATTTCAACTTGTCTTCTCAAAAACGAATGAAGAAGAGAAATTTCTCAGATGCAGAAATTGAAGTTTATTATCAGAAGTTCATTCAAAACGCCACATTTTGTTTTCAAGCGTACATAGTGGCGTATCAGGCCTAAAAAAAAGGAAGCTTGGCAGCATAGATGCAGTTAATGGAGTTTCATCTGTTAATCGAACAGTCCTAGAAGTGAAAAGAAAATGGTTTGACATGAAGCTTGACTGCATTATTTGTGACTTGCGGACTTGTAAAAGAATAAACAGCTTGAATAAAAAAATTAAATACAAAAAACTTGCGGACTTTTGTTCCGTTTGCAGATGGCTCTCGTAATTACTGGCTGTCGTAATAAAAGTAAAAAGAAAAACCGTATGTAATTACTATATATAATATTTGGTAACACTTTACAATACGGGTGCACTAATAACCATTAATTCATGCTTAACTAATGCACAGATAATCATGTGTTAATGTATGACTCATGAAGAACTAAACCATTAATTAATGATTACTGCATCATGAAGATTCTAAATGATTAATATAAAGTAATATATGAATTGTTATTAATTAAATGTGTCATAATGTATTAATTCATTAATAACTTATTTTATTAACTAAAAGTCTAAATCAATGCGTTAATTACCACAATTGGTCAAGGCAATGTACTTCAACTTCCAGTTGTCTGCTTTAATTAATCATTAACTAATGATTTGCAAATGCATCATTATGTTATGACTTTACTTGTTGAGGCACATGACTATTAACTAATTGTTAAGTAATATGCCATTTTGGTTTTGACATCCACACTAAGCCATGGATTTCAATTTCCAACCATGTACAACCAAGATTTCACTGAGTCCGATGAACTTTGTTGTTCATGGCACAGGACTATGTCAGGTTAACATACACTGAGAACATGCGGTTGAGCGCTGCTAGTTCATAACACTGTGTCTAGACTGGACAAAGACAATAGAACGTCCATTATAGTCAGTGATACTACACTGGATGCGTCGCGACACTACACGACAAAACCCAGTCAGTAAACCGATGCCACACTCTATTACTGACGTACTCCGAGCTCTTGTGCTAGTTCTGTTACGAAGGACTAATGGACTTGCGATGGTCTGTCATGTCCAGGTGTAGACAGCTGGTCTCGTCCAGTGTAAACACAGTATAACAGCTTCAGGAGTTCAGATTCTGGTGTGCTGATATTTGTGTGCAGCCCAACTCACCCATCCTTCAAACACGTTCACCGACATTACATTCACTGCATGTGCAAACTGTCAAAACCCATAAATGGCATATTACTTAACAATTAGTTAATAGTCATGTGCCTCAACAAGTAAAGTCATAACATAATGATGCATTTGCAAATCATTAGTTAATGATTAATTAAAGCAGACAACTGGAAGTTGAAGTACATTGCTTTGACCAACTGTGGTAATTAACGCATTCATTTACACTTTTAGTTAATAAAATAAGTTATTAATTAATTAATACATTGACACATTTAATTAATAACAATTCATATATTACTTAATCTATTAATCATTTAGAATCTTTATTAGTTGCTGATGCAGTAATCATTAATTAATGGTTTAGTTCTTCATGAGTCATACATTAACACATGATTATCTGTGCATTAGTTAAATATGAATTAATGCAGATTAGTGCACCCGTATTGTAAAGTGTTACCTAATATTTTTTCAAAATGCTGTGTAAATATGTACACGATTAAGGTGAATTAAAATGCAGCCTTATTAATGAGCAAAACGTTCGGATGTTAAACGCACTATTTACGCGTGGCTGGAGCAGGTGTAGATCTCTTTCGTACCAACTAACGTTTGGAAAATACGAACATTTTAATGAATCCGAAAATTTACGTCAGAACCACTTTACACACGATTTACACAAAAATTCGTTCTGCTCGTGTTTCATGAATAAGACCCATTGTCTCAACTCATGACACAATGATCATTGTTATACGTGATAGCTTTAGCCTACGGCTAATTAGTTCAGCTCGCGCTGTGCGGCCTACACTCAGCTCATATCAAATCATTTCTGAAATTGACATATCTTTCATAAGATAACATATGATAAAAAAATGTCACTCACCAAAACGAGATTGCATCACATATTCAATAAAAAAAAGACTATTCAATAAAGATTACCGCTCTGGGATCCACTAAATCTTTACTCCGATTTCCACTTCACCTCTCTCTGACGACAACACTCCAGGCTGAAGCATCCAAAGTTTACAAGTGCACACAATCACAGTTCTCGATAGATTATGATTATCATTTAGTGCAAGGAGTTTCTGGAGAAATGCTCCGTGTCTCATTTGATCTGTTCTCATCTGATTCTCTGTTTATGCTGACAGCGGCAGCGCCTGCGCGACCTGTGGGCGGGCCTTATAAATATGCCGCTTCTGTTGGCTCTCAGGGGTGTCAGTCACAGCAGCACAATCAGTGATTGGATGAATCGTGTGTTATTGCCCAGTGGTGTAATCGAGTGCATCAAGTAAAGAAAAAAAAAAAGAACTGATTGAAAAATATAATTTGTCCAGAACAGATCGACACGACTCAATTTAAACTGTTATAGAAGAGCTAATATACTAAGAATGCACTGGTCTCTCAAGGATTGTCTCTCTGCTTTATTTTATAAGAAATATCTCTGTGTCTAAAGTTCCTAATGTCCTGTACTCTCAACTTTTGTATAATAGTACTAGTCATAATTTTTACACCAGGCATGAATAAAAGCAGTAAAATACCACTTATTGGCTTAATGACATGTTATATAATTTTTACCTTTTTGACTGTTATAGAGGCAAATTTTGTCTGATCTGTCTGAAATGTTTCATGCTTATTAAGAGTCATGAACATTATTATATGAAAATTATTTCATTTTGATCAAATTATTTCCTATGGAATTTTTCATAGGAAAAGACCATTCACAGCCAATACAGGCAATTTACCATAGGAAATATATGGTTTTAAAGTGTTTTAACAGTTATAGCGCCACCTTTGGTCCGATCTCCATACAAATTTCCAGGCTTCTTTAGCATGTTATGACAAATATGCGCATACATTTTTGTGAAGTTCTGTGTTTTCGTTTAGGTTTTATAGGCTTTTGAGTGCATTTTGCCACGCCCATTTTCTTTATGACCCAATATACCCATGAGAAAAATGCAAAAGTTCTACTTTTTTTTGATAATTATTGACCTAGAGAGTCCATAGAATTGTCCTAGACTGGTTTGGTTCTGATCGGGCGAAAAACCAGGGACTAGTTCGCAAAAGTAGGTTTTTAACATAATTACGAATATTTAATGAACGGTTTGATTGACAGCAATGGTTCTTGAGGCAAAGTTGTTCAACAAGAGGAGATCTATCAAATGGTATGCATTTTGTGACAATAAGTGTAACACCACGTGATTACAGAGCCATTAAACTCGTTAGCGCCAACTAGTGGCCGATTTCTTTCAAAATTCTTACAGACCTCTAGGGCCATGAGTCGAACATGCCTACCGAGTTTTGTTCCGATCAGCCTCCGTAAACCTTGTCTAATAGGTGCTCAAATTTCATTGGCCGATGGCGGCCATGTTTTTTGAGATACGCCAATGTCCTCATAGACATACATGGCACCTTGGACCAAGACACTGCATACCAATTTTCAAGTCAATCGGACTAACGGTCAGGTGGTTATGGGCCGTTTTATGTTTTTTTCATGTTATAGCGCCACCATGTGGCCATTCGCCGCGGTTTTTTTACTGTGACCTCAAATTGACCTCTTACACATTTGTACCGAGTTTGGTGAAGATACCTCATTTACTTCTGGAGTTATAGCCGTTTTAGTAAAATAGGCTCCTCCCACAACATACATTTGGGCGCCCCTTAGCGACCGTGAATGGAAATTTCAACTTTTTTTCGATAATTATTGATATTCAGACTCCAGAGAACATTTCTGCACTGGTTTGGTTCCGATCGGGCAAAAAACCAGGGACTAGTTCGCAAAAGTAGGTTTTTGACAAAATTCAAAATGGCGGAAAATCTATCATGGCGGAAATGAAATCGGAGATATACGTTTTGTTCGTCAGGCATCCAGCTTTCCAATGATATAAGACACTTGAGTCTACGACATACGGTCTAGGAGTTATGAGCAGTTTCGCGCTTTTGGTCGCTATAGCGCCACCTATGGGCCATTCGAGGTCATAATTTGATAACCTCTCCTCGATTTTTGTACTACCATATGGCAAAGTTTCAAAGTTCCAGCTCTTACGGTTTGGGCTGCACGATGCGTTTTACGGCAGAAGAAAAATAATAATAAAAATCAGGACAATTACAATAGGGTTTCAGCACTTCGTGCTTGAACCCCTAATTAAAGCTGCAAGCAGCATTTATCGGGGTTCAAGCAGTTAAGGTCTTTAAGCACATAAGCATTTAAGACATTAAGATTTATTTAGAAAGCTTTTAACCACTGAAATAATAGATGGAAAAGTCCATTTACAGCCAATACAGGCAATTTACCATAGGAAATATGTGTTTTTTAAAGCTTTTTAACAGTTATAGCGCCACCTATAGTCCGATCTCCATGAAATTCTGCATGCTTGTTAATGATGTTATGGCACATATGCTCACCAATTTTTGTGAAGTTCTGAGTTTTCGTTTAGGATTTATAGGCTTTTGAGTGCATTTTGCCACGCCCATTTTCTTTATGACCCAATACACCCATGCGAAAAATGCAAAAGTTCAACTTTTTTTTGATAATTATTGATCTAGAGAGTCCATAGAATTGTCCTAGACTCGTTTGGTTCTGATCGGGCGAAAAACCTAGGACTAGTTCGCAAAAGTAGGTTTTTCACATAATTACGAATATTTAATGAACGGTTTAATTGACAGCAATGGTTCTTGAGGCAAAGTTGTTCAACAAGAGGAGATCTATCAAATGGTATGCATTTTGTGACGATAAGTGTAACACCACGTGATTACAGAGCCATAAAACTCGTTAGCGCCAACTAGTGGCCGATTTCTTTTAAAATTCTCACAGACCTCTAGGGCCATGAGTCGAACATGCCCACCGAGTTTCGTTCCAATCGGCCTCCGTTAACCTTGTCTAATAGGTGCTCAAACTTCATTGGCCGATGGCGGCCATGTTTTTTGAGATACGCCAATGTCCTCATAGACATACATGACACCTTGGACCAAGACACTGCATACCAATTTTCAAGTCAATCGGACTAACGGTCAGGTGGTTATAGCCTGTTTTATGTCTTTTTCATATTATAGCGCCACCATGTGGCCAATCGCCGAGATTTTTTTACTGTTACCTCATATTGAGCTCATACATATGTGTACCGAGTTTGGTGAAGATACCTCATTTACTTCTGGAGTTATAGCCATTTTAGTAAAATAGGCCCCTCCCACAACGTACGTTTTGGCGCCCCTTAGCGTCCGTGAATCGAAATTTCGACTTTTTTTCGATAATTATTGATCTTCAGTCTCTAGAGAACATTTCTGCACTGGTTTGGTTCCAATCGGACTAAAATCCTAGGACTAGTTCGCAAAAGTAGTTTTTTTACAAAATTCAAAATGGCGGAAAATCTATCATGGCGGAAATGAAATCGGAGATATACGTTTTGTTCGTCAGGCGTCCAGCTTTCCAATGATATAAGACACTTGAGTCTACGACATACGGTCTAGGAGTTATGAGCAGTTTCGCGCTTTTGGTCGCTATAGCGCCACCTATTGGCCAATCGAGGTCATACTTTGATACGTTCTCCCCAAATTGAGGACTACCATTTGGCCAACTTTCAAGGTTCCAGCTCTTACGGTTTGGTCTGCACGATGCGTTTTAGGGGAAAATAATAATAATAATTAAAGCTGCAAGCAGCATTTATCGGGGTTCAAGCATTTAAGGCCTTTAAGCACATAAGCATTTAAGACATTAAGATTTATTTAGAAAGCTTTTAACCACTGAAATAATAGATGGAAAAGTCCATTTACAGCCAATACAGGCAATTTACCATAGGAAATATATGGTTTTCAAAGCTTTTTAACAGTTATAGCGCCACCTATGGTCCGATCTACATGAAATTTTGCATGCTTGTTTAGAATGTTATGGCACATATGCTCACCAATTTTCGTGAAGTTCTGAGTTTTCATTTATGATTTATAGGCTTTTTAGTGTATTTTGCCACGCCCCTTTTATAAATTACCCTATTACAGCCACCCAAATGCAAAAGTTCAACTTTTTTTCGATAATTATTTATCTAGAGAGTCCAGAGAATTGTCCTAGACTGGTCTGGTTCCGATCGGGCGAAAAACCAGGGACTAGTTCGCAAAAGTAGGTTTTTAACATATTCATGAATATTTAATGAACGGTTTGATTGACAGCAATGGTTCTTGAGGCAAAGTTGTTCAGCATGAGCAGATCTATCAAATGATATGCATTTTGTGATGATAAGTGTAACAACACGTGATTACAGAGCCATAAAACTCGTTAGCGCCAACTAGTGGCCGATTTCATTCAAAATTCTTACAGACCTCTAGGGGCTTGAGCCAAACATGCCCACCGAGTTTCGCTCCGATCGGACTTCGTTAACGGTGCTCAAATTTCATTGGCCAATGGCGGCCATGTTTTTTGAGATACGCCAATATCCTTTTAGACATACATGGCCCCTTGGGCCAAGACACTGCATACCAAATTTCAAGTCATTCGGAAAAACGGTCAGGTGTCTATACGTTTTTTTTGTTTTATAGCGCCACCATGTGGCCAATCGACGCAATTTTTTTACTGTGACCTCAGATTGACCTCTTACACATGTGTACCAAGTTTGGTGAAGTTTACTTAATTACTTCTTGAGTTATAGCCATTTTAGTAAAATAGGCTCCTCCCACAACGTTAATTTTGCACCCCCTAGCGACCATGAATCGAAATTTCAACTTTTTTTCGATAATTATTGATCTTCAGACTCCAGTGAACAATTCTGCACTGGTTTGGTTCCGATCGGGCCAAAAACCAGGGACTAGTTTGCAAAAGTAGGTTTTCGACAAAATTCAAAATGGCGGAAAATCTATAATGGCGGAAATAAAATCGGAGATATACGTTTTGTTCGCCAGGCGACCACCTTTCCAATGATATAAGACACTTGAGTCTATGACTTACCGTCTAGGAGTTATGAGCAGTTTCGCGCTTTTGGTTGCTATAGCGCCACCTATGGGCCAATCGGCGTCATAATTTGATAACCTCTCCTCGATTTTTGTACTACCATCTGGCAAAGTTTCAAGGTTCCAGCTCTTACGGTTTGGGCTGCACGATGCGTTTTACGGCGGAAGAATAATAATAATAAAAATCAGGACGATTACAATAGGGTTTCAGCACTTCGTGCTTGAACCCCTAATTAAAGCTGCAAGCAGCATTTATCGGGGTTCAAGCAGTTAAGGCCTTTAAGGACTTTAAGCACAAAAGCATCAAAAGTTGTTAAGTTTTACACCACGTGATTACAGAGCCATAAAACTCATTAGCGCCAACTAGTGGCCGATTTCTTTCAAAACTCTTACAGACCTCTAGGGCCATGAGTCGAACATGCCCATCGAGTTTCGTTCCGATTGGCTTCCGTTAACCTTGTCTAATAGGTGCTCAAATTTCATTGGTCGATGGCGGCCATGTTTTTCGAGATACGCCAACGTCCTCATAGACATACATGGCACCTTGGACCAAGACACTGCATACCAATTTTCAAGTCAATTGGACTAACGGTCAGGTGGTTATAGCCTGTTTTATGTTTGGAACATGTTTTGTTCCTCGCGGAGTACCTCTGGAATGCTTCTGCGGAGGTTTATTGTTTTATCCGCAGCAATAAAGTTTGTCGGCGTCTAAATGGATCGCGCTCTGGATCACTAACAGGAATTATTCTCGTCATGTATACACTTAACTTGATGAAAAGCGGGATTGACGCACTGCAAGCAGAGAGATGATTTCTGGCTGCCTCCGCAAAAATTGTCTTCGGCGGACAGCCCGCTGTCTTTGGAACGATTTTAGTACTTTTGCGGCAGACAAACACATGTGTTTCTCTTTCTGGATCTTTTCTTTGAAAACAAAACCAAAGGTTAAAAAAAAAAAAAGAACAAATGTGAAGCGAGCAATTCTATCCATTTTGACGCCTTTTCATTCATAGCGGTTACCAAGCAACACGATTACGCACCAGCTGCAACTTGATGACACAAGCATACTGCGGTTCGGATACAAATAATATGTGAACACAAGTCCATCGGGGGCAGGGGGGAGCAATCGAACTCGGGTTAGGAACAGGCAATCGAACCAAGTGTGAAAGCGCCCTTAGTCTAGTTTTAGTCAATGAAAATTGTATTTTAGTCTCTTTTTAGAAATGCAATTCTATTTAACCCAGTCAATATAGTGTATCACTATGGAAAAATAGCGAAAATAGTGAACAGAAAAATAACACTCGTCTCATTCGTGGAGGTTGAAAAACAAGTTCTTTCTGACATCCAAGATTTACTGTATTAATTTAAATGCAAAAGAAAAGGCATGAGAGTCGGTTGTTTTTGTCAATTTTAAGTTTTAATTTAAAATATTTGTCATTTTAATATAACTATATGGCTAAATATTTTACCACTTGCTAATAAATCTAGATAGAAGTAGTGCATTGAATACATTGTTTAAATTGTGCTTAAAAGTGAATTACGACCATTAAAGAGTATGTGTGTACAAAGAGAATCGTAATGCTGACAAAACTTTTTTTAAATAAAAGTATTTGATAACTTCTGGATTTGAAATAAAAATAGTGAGTATGTGTTTGTGGTTCAGCCGTGGATCAGTTACGCACTGCAAACGCAGCATATGTGAAAGCACTATAGCGAGTGCTGCTCCTGCACCGCATATGCACTGCACACGGAGTATGGGCCCTATCTTGCACCCAGCGCAATTGACTTTGTACACCGACGCATGTATCATTCCTATTTTGCACCCGCGCACAGCGGACTTTTCCCTCCACAGACGCACGTCGGTTAACTAAGAAATACACTTGCGCTCCCGGGGGCGGTTCAGCGCAAAGAGGCGGCGTGTTCCGGCGCAAACGTTCCCTCATGCTATTTTGCACGTTTAGAAAACAATTCCGCCACTAACTGAAAAAATCTAGTTTAAAGTCAGTGGCGCGTTGCACATGTTATTCTTATGCTATTTTAAGGGCGCATGCTTGGCCATAATCAATGTAGTGTGTGCACAACGCACATACACTTTGATTCTCTCACACAGAAGCAGCCGTTTTCATTTTTGCAAATCATACATTACGATAGATAGATAGATAGATAGATAGATAGATAGATAGATAGATAGATAGATAATTATAAAAGCATACTTCTAGTTTACACATTTACCCAAATTATCATACGCCTGTTTAACCGAAGTTAATTTGGGTGTGTTTCTCCATCCCCAATGTCACTTCTCTGTGTTTTACGGCCCTGACGAGAACGTCGGTCTCCTCGGCTGTGAATCGCTGCTGGCGCGCGTCTGGCAAATCCACCGTTATAATAGGAATCCGCTATAGAATAAGCGCGTCTGCTCTTAAAGGGAATGTGAGATGACGCTCTGATTGGTTTATTTCACGTTATGCCCAAACCACACCTATGAGTAATGAAGCTACTGCAGACCAACACATTTTAGATTTGCGTTGAGCGCAAGAGTAATTTATCCCGCCGGTATAATAGCAACAGCGCCCAAGACCCGGCCACAAAGTTACTTGCGTTTCGCGCTTGATACTTGCGTTTCAGATCGTTAAAATCGGGCCCTATGTGTGAAACGGGCGTCAGACTTAACTTTGTTTGTTGTCGTTTACGTTAACTCACCGCAGCTGCATCTTCTAAATAATGCCGCTAGTGGGGCTTGAGGAAGTGACGTCGTCTGCGCAGTGCGCCCTGATGCAGCCCCTGAAGTGAGACACGGGAAACAGAAATACTGCAAAATAATAATAATAATAATGTGACTAAACAAGACGAAATAGCGTCATAACATTTCATCTCGTTTTGGTCAACGAAAATGAAGAGACATTTTAACATAGTTTTTATTTTGTAAATCACATTTAGTCTCGTTTTTATTCGTCAACAATATTGCATTATACATTTAATTATAGTTATTGTCACATGACCAGCATTTACGTTGCGTCTCGTTTTCGTCACGTGGTTCGTTGACAATATTTAGTTATAATTTTTGTTGACGAAAGAAATACTAGTAATCAGATATCGGATTTGACTCAAAAGACAATGTGATTCATCATTCCTTCCAATTAACCACCTTATCTTTGTATAGTAAAATAGTATGTTCAACAACATGAATAACGACGTAGCTGACCAGAGTTCGTGAATCAAATGATTCAGTTTAAAGAGTTGTTCAGACTTCTCTCGATCAGTTGAAGTCTCTCCATTTCAGATGTAAAAATAAATAAATTTATTTCACAAATTAAAAGTCCTGTGAGTCCGAAAAACAAAAGAAAATTGTAATTATCCTACCAGTTGATGGTTTCAAATTATGGTTCAAAGTGGAAACCGGTCCATGGGCACTGGTCAGCTAGCCATTTGTGCATATTTAATTGTATTCAATAGGCAGGCGATTCACCTCCACAGGATTATTTATGGCACAAAACAGGATACACTTGCCGATCACGTTCACATAGGAAAAAAAACAGAGAACAAGAAAACGCAGCCTTGGAAAACACAAGGCAAACGTACAATAATTCATTTCTGATTCAACATTTCAGTAACAAATCATATACATGCGCAGTTCAAATGACACATTAATCGAACTTTTCGACAGTTACTTAACACAGACACTCATTAATCACTCAATGGGTCTCATTCATGAAATCGTAAATATACGAGTAAATATGTGAGTGATTTGCGCGTAAAGGCGACATTCCCGAAAATTCTTCTCCTGATTCAGAAATACTTCGTAAACGTCAGATGTGATAGTGAAATGTGTGTGTGTGTGTGTGTGGTGTTAATGAATTCCAATCAGTTGTAAATGGGACGCGTGTGCACGCTCATTCTCTAAATTACCATAAATCCCGCCCATTAAAACCGACTGAAAACTATAGGCTATATGGGCATCATATTATGACACCAAACGAAGGATTTCAACTTGTCTTCTCAAAAACGAATGAAGAAGAGAAATTTCTCAGATGCAGAAATTTAAGTTTATTATCAGAAGTTCATTCAAAACGCCACATTTTGTTTTCAAGCGTACATAGTGGCGTATCAGGCCTAAAAAAAAGGAAGCTTGGCAGCATAGATGCAGTTAATGGAGTTTCATCTGTTAATCGAACAGTCCTAGAAGTGAAAAGAAAATGGTTTGACATGAAGCTTGACTGCATTATTTGTGACTTGCGGACTTGTAAAAGAATAAACAGCTTGAATAAAAAAATTTAATAAAAAAAACTTGCGGACTTTTGTTCCGTTTGCAGATGGCTCTCGTAATTACTGGCTGTCGTAATAAAAGTAAAAAGAAAAACCGTATGTAATTACTATATATAATATTTGGTAACACTTTACAATACGGGTGCACTAATAACCATTAATTCATGCTTAACTAATGCACAGATAATCATGTGTTAATGTATGACTCATGAAGAACTAAACCATTAATTAATGATTACTGCATCATGAAGATTCTAAATGATTAATATAAAGTAATATATGAATTGTTATTAATTAAATGTGTCAATGTATTAATTCATTAATAACTTATTTTATTAACTAAAAGTCTAAATCAATGCGTTAATTACCACAATTGGTCAAGGCAATGTACTTCAACTTCCAGTTGTCTGCTTTAATTAATCATTAACTAATGATTTGCAAATCCATCATTATGTTATGACTTTACTTGTTGAGGCACATGACTATTAACTAATTGTTAAGTAATATGCCATTTTGGTTTTGACATCCACACTAAGCCATGGATTTCAATTTCCAACCATGTACAACCAAGATTTCACTGAGTCCGATGAACTTTGTTGTTCATGGCACAGGACTATGTCAGGTTAACATACACTGAGAACATGCGGTTAAGCGCTGCTAGTTCATAACACTGTGTCTAGACTGGACAAAGACAATAGAACGTCCATTATAGTCAGTGATACTACACTGGATGCGTCGCGACACTACACGACAAAACCCAGTCAGTAAACCGATGCCACACTCTATTACTGACGTACTCAGAGCTCTTGTGCTAGTTCTGTTACGAAGGACTAATGGACTTGCGATGGTCTGTCATGTCCAGGTGTAGACAGCTGGTCTCGTCCAGTGTAAACACAGTATAACAGCTTCAGGAGTTCAGATTCTGGTGTGCTGATATTTGTGTGCAGCCCAACTCACCCCATCCTTCACACACGTTCACCGACATTACATTCACTGCATGTGCAAACTGTCAAAACCCATAAATGGCATATTACTTAACAATTAGTTAATAGTCATGTGCCTCAACAAGTAAAGTCATAACATAATGATGCATTTGCAAATCATTAGTTAATGATTAATTAAAGCAGACAACTGGAAGTTGAAGTACATTGCTTTGACCAACTGTGGTAATTAACGCATTCATTTACACTTTTAGTTAATAAAATAAGTTATTAATTAATTAATACATTGACACATTTAATTAATAACAATTCATATATTACTTAATCTATTAATCATTTAGAATCTTTATTAGTTGCTGATGCAGTAATCATTAATTAATGGTTTAGTTCTTCATGAGTCATACATTAACACATGATTATCTGTGCATTAGTTAAATATGAATTAATGCAGATTAGTGCACCCGTATTGTAAAGTGTTACCAAATATTTTTTCAAAATGCTGTGTAAATATGTACACGATTAAGGTGAATTAAAATGCAGCCTTATTAATGAGCAAAACGTTCGGATGTTAAACGCACTATTTACGCGTGGCTGGAGCAGGTGTAGATCTCTTTCGTACCAACTAACGTTTGGAAAATACGAACATTTTAATGAATCCGAAAATTTACGTCAGAACCACTTTACACACGATTTACACAAAAATTCGTTCTGCTCGTGTTTCATGAATAAGACCCATTGTCTCAACTCATGACACAATGATCATTGTTTTATACGTGATAGCTTTAGCCTACGGCTAATTAGTTCAGCTCGCGCTGTGCGGCCTACACTCAGCTCATATCAAATCATTTCTGAAATTGACATATCTTTCATAAGATAACATATGATAAAAAAATGTCACTCACCAAAACGAGATTGCATCACATATTCAATAAAAAAAAGACTATTCAATAAAGATTAGCAGCTACCGCTCTGGGATCCACTAAATCTTTACTCCGATTTCCACTTCACCTCTCTCTGACGACAACACTCCAGGCTGAAGCATCCAAAGTTTACAAGTGCACACAATCACAGTTCTCGATAGATTATGATTATCATTTAGTGCAAGGAGTTTCTGGAGAAATGCTCCGTGTCTCATTTGATCTGTTCTCATCTGATTCTCTGTTTATGCTGACAGCGGCAGCGCCTGCGCGACCTGTGGGCGGGCCTTATGAATATGCCGCTTCTGTTGGCTCTCAGGGGTGTCAGTCACAGCAGCACAATCAGTGATTGGATGAATCGTGTGTTATTGCCCAGTGGTGTAATCGAGTGCATCAAGTAAAGAAAAAAAAAAAGAACTGATTGAAAAATATAATTTGTCCAGAACAGATCGACACGACTCAATTTAAACTGTTATAGAAGAGCTAATATACTAAGAATGCACTGGTCTCTCAAGGATTGTCTCTCTGCTTTATTTTATAAGAAATATCTCTGTGTCTAAAGTTCCTAATGTCCTGTACTCTCAACTTTTGTATAATAGTACTAGTCATAATTTTTACACCAGGCATGAATAAAAGCAGTAAAATACCACTTATTGGCTTAATGACATGTTATATAATTTTTACCTTTTTGACTGTTATAGAGGCAAATTTTGTCTGATCTGTCTGAAATGTTTCATGCTTATTAAGAGTCATGAACATTATTATATGAAAATTATTTCATTTTGATCAAATTATTTCCTATGGAATTTTTCATAGGAAAAGACCATTCACAGCCAATACAGGCAATTTACCATAGGAAATATATGGTTTTAAAGTGTTTTAACAGTTATAGCGCCACCTTTGGTCCGATCTCCATACAAATTTCCAGGCTTCTTTAGCATGTTATGACAAATATGCGCATACATTTTTGTGAAGTTCTGTGTTTTCGTTTAGGTTTTATAGGCTTTTGAGTGCATTTTGCCACGCCCATTTTCTTTATGACCCAATATACCCATGAGAAAAATGCAAAAGTTCAACTTTTTTTTGATAATTATTGACCTAGAGAGTCCATAGAATTGTCCTAGACTGGTTTGGTTCTGATCGGGCGAAAAACCAGGGACTAGTTCGCAAAAGTAGGTTTTTAACATAATTACGAATATTTAATGAACGGTTTGATTGACAGCAATGGTTCTTGAGGCAAAGTTGTTCAACAAGAGGAGATCTATCAAATGGTATGCATTTTGTGACAATAAGTGTAACACCACGTGATTACAGAGCCATTAAACTCGTTAGCGCCAACTAGTGGCCGATTTCTTTCAAAATTCTTACAGACCTCTAGGGCCATGAGTCGAACATGCCTACCGAGTTTTGTTCCGATCAGCCTCCGTAAACCTTGTCTAATAGGTGCTCAAATTTCATTGGCCGATGGCGGCCATGTTTTTTGAGATACGCCAATGTCCTCATAGACATACATGGCACCTTGGACCAAGACACTGCATACCAATTTTCAAGTCAATCGGACTAACGGTCAGGTGGTTATGGGCCGTTTTATGTTTTTTTCATGTTATAGCGCCACCATGTGGCCATTCGCCGCGGTTTTTTTACTGTGACCTCAAATTGACCTCTTACACATTTGTACCGAGTTTGGTGAAGATACCTCATTTACTTCTGGAGTTATAGCCGTTTTAGTAAAATAGGCTCCTCCCACAACATACATTTGGGCGCCCCTTAGCGACCGTGAATGGAAATTTCAACTTTTTTTCGATAATTATTGATATTCAGACTCCAGAGAACATTTCTGCACTGGTTTGGTTCCGATCGGGCAAAAAACCAGGGACTAGTTCGCAAAAGTAGGTTTTTGACAAAATTCAAAATGGCGGAAAATCTATCATGGCGGAAATGAAATCGGAGATATACGTTTTGTTCGTCAGGCATCCAGCTTTCCAATGATATAAGACACTTGAGTCTACGACATACGGTCTAGGAGTTATGAGCAGTTTCGCGCTTTTGGTCGCTATAGCGCCACCTATGGGCCATTCGAGGTCATAATTTGATAACCTCTCCTCGATTTTTGTACTACCATATGGCAAAGTTTCAAAGTTCCAGCTCTTACGGTTTGGGCTGCACGATGCGTTTTACGGCAGAAGAAAAATAATAATAAAAATCAGGACAATTACAATAGGGTTTCAGCACTTCGTGCTTGAACCCCTAATAAAAATCCTTACAATAACAATAGGGTTTCAGCACTTCGTGCTTGAACCCCTAATTAAAGCTGCAAGCAGCATTTAGCGGGGTTCAAGCAATTAAGGCCTTTAAGCACAAAAGCATCAAAAGTTATTACGTTTTATTTAGCAAGCATGACATAATAGACGGAAAAGACCATTTACAGCCAATACAGGTAGTTTACCATGGGAAATATATGGTTTTAAAGCTTTTTAACAGTTATAGCGCCACCTATGGTCCGATCTCCATAAACATTTCCATGCTTCTTTAGCATGTTATGTCACATATGCTCATCAATTTTTGTGAAGTTCTGAGTTTTTATTAAGGATTTATAGGCTTTTTAGTGTATTTTGCCACGCCCATTTTCTAAATGACCCTATTACAGCCATTCAAATGCAAAAGTTCAACTTTTTTTCGATAATTATTGATCTAGAGAGTCCAGAGAATTGCCCTAGACTGGTCTGGTTCTGATCGGGCGAAAAACCAGGGACTAGTTCGCAAAAGTAGGTTTTTAACATGTTTGCAAATATTTAATGAACGGTTTGATTGACAGCAGTGATTCTTGAGGCAAAGTTGTTCAGCATGAGCAGATCTATCAAATGATATGCATATTGTGTTGATGTGTGCAACACCACGTGATTACAGAGGGCGTAAACCTTGTTAGCGCCAACTAGTGGTCGATTTCTTTCAAAATTCTTACAGACCTCTAGGGCCATGAGTCGAACATGCCCACTGAGTTTTGTTTCAATTAGCCACCGTTAACCTTGTCTAATAGGTGCTCAAACTTCATTGGCCGATGGCGGCCATGTTTTTTGAGATACACCAATGTCCTTATAGACATACATGGCACCTTGGACCAAGACACTGCATACCAATTTTCAAGTCAATCGGACTAACGGTCAGGTGGTTATAGCCTGTTTTATGTTTTTTTCATATTATAGCGCCACCTAGTCTTCAATCGTCGCGATTTTTTTACCGTGACCCCAGATTGACCTCTTACACATGTGTACCGAGTTTGGTGAAGATACCTCATTTACTTCTGGAGTTATAGCCATTTTAGTAAAATAGGCTCCGCCTCCTGCGAACGTTTTGACACGCCTTAGCAACCGTGGATCGAAATTTCAACTTTTTTTCGATAATTATTGATATTCAGACCCCTGTGAACATTTCTGCACTGGTTTGGTTCCGATCGGGCAAAAAACCAGGGACTAGTTCGCAAAAGTAGGTTTTGGACAAAATCCAATATGGCGGAAAAATTTGCATACCGGAAATGAAATCCTTGAGGCCATTTTTGTTCGGCTTGACCCAAGGATTCCAATGATATAAGACACTTGAGTCTGTGACAAACGGTTAATGAGATTTAAGCAAAAATATGCCATTTTTTTGTTTTTTGCGCTGTAGCGCCACCTATTGGCCAATCTGGCTCATATTTTGATAACCTCTCCTCGATTTTTGTACTACCATCTGGCAAAGTTTCAAGTCTCTAGCACTTACGGTTTGGGCTGCACGATGTGTTTTAGGGGAAAATAATAATAATAATTAAAGCTGCAAGCAGCATTTATCGGGGTTCAAGCAGTTAAGGCCTTTAAGGCCTTTAAGCACAAAAGCATCAAAAGTTATTAAGTTTTATTTAGCAAGCATGTAACCACTGACATAATAGATGGAAAAGACCATTTACAGCCAATACAGGCAATGTACCATAGGAAATATATGGTTTTAAAGCTTTTTATAGCAGTTATAGTGCCATCTATGGACCGATCTCCATAAAATTGTTTACTGTGACCTCAAATTGAACCCATACACATGTGTACTGAGTTTGGTGAAGATATCTCATTTACTTCTTGAGTTATAGACATTTTAGTAAAATAGGCTCCTCCCACAATAATTTACCACATTCTAGTATTATTTATAGTGCTGTCAAACGATTAAAATATTTAATCGCGATTAATCGCATTAATGTCATAGTTAACTCGCGATTAATCGCACATTTTTATCTATTCTAAATGTCTCTTGATTTCTTTTTGTCCCATTATTTTTTTCTAATTTTAATGCTCTTATCAACATGGAAAAGTGGATCGGCTTGCTTTGTGCAAATGTTTTTTTTTATTGAAAACAACATTGGCATATACTGTAGTGTTCAATTTGACACTAACATTCTCACTTGGAGCAAATAATCTCTCACACAATGTAACACTGTCCATCAATAAAAGGGTGAAAGAAATACTGACGAGGTTCTGATTTTGACGAGGGGCGGAGAATTCGCATCAGCTGTGTGTGCTTGGCCAACAAGTGGTATTTCAGACTGGACGTGCTGCGAAGCCTGCGATGATAGCTCAGTTCACAACGACAAAACACACAGATCACTTTGGTCTTGTCAATTGAACCATTTGGCCACTTTTTTAAAATTAAACTTTCCATTCAGAATCTTATTTGGCATCCATTTCGGCGTCTCGCGCTCATCATTCATCCACTCAAAACGTAATGTTAAAGGCGCGCACTGGACGAGAAGCGAAGCGCAGCGCAGCGCGTCGTATTTAAAATTCGAACACATTATATTCTCTATGAGTGTACACCACACCGGCGGCGCCATTCGGCGTTTTTATTGCTGGCCATAAACTGAGAAAGTGCGCGTCCGATGTGCGATACAAGTTGTCCTAGACGCGGCTTCTCGTCCGGCCGGCTCGCAAGCCCAAACAAGTGTGTGCGGCGTGCCTGTTGTTTTGTTTTCGGTCTAGCTAGATCCGGTGGTGTTGTAGTTTTACTAACGTTACTAGTTGTTGCAAAAGCATGTGAAAAAAAAACTACAAAGTTTGTTAGGCGTTAATCGCGCGATAAAGAAATTGACGCCGTTAAAATGGTTTTGCGTTAACGCCGTTAATAACGCGTTAATTGACAGCCCTAATTATTTACTATGATTCTAGCATGATTTACATAGTTTACCATGATTTTATCTTAGTTTACCTTGATTTACCATATTCTAGCATGATTTACCATGATATACTACATTCTAGTATGATTTACCATTGTTTACTGTGATTCTAGCATGGTTTACCATAGTTTATCATGATTTATCATAGTTTACCATGATTTACCCTGTTCTAGCATGATTTACCATGATATACCACATTCTAACATGATTTACCATAGTTTATCATGGTTTACCATGATTTACCCTGTTTTAGCATAGTTTACCATGATTTACCACGTTCTAGAATGATTTGCCAGGATTCTAGCATGGTTTACCTTGATACACCACATTATAGTATTATTCACTATGATTTACCATGTTTCTAGCAATTATGTGAAGTGTCATTGCAAATGAAGTGATAAACACTGACAAAATCTGATTGTGTTATAATAGTTATTGTTATATAAGTGATTTTTAGAGTCTAAATATGAATGTGAGCACATGTGAAAAGACTTCATTAATAAGTAGAATGGCCAGCAGAGGGCAGAAGAAGACCACTTATTAGTTCACTTTCACTTTAAACTTCATGATTTTCACCAGTTTTCTGGACTAAAGCAAACCAGTTTTTCCATGTTAACTCAATAATGCAACACACGCACACGCACACACGCACACGCACACACACACGCACACACACACACACACACACACACACACACACACACACAGAAATAAACATACACAAATGCACATATGTTTTTAATGTTTTGGAATATGTTATTGAGAAAATATATTTATTGGTCTATTAGAATTCCTTTTTGATCTAATAATATAAAAAAGAAAAGAAAAAAAGATTGCTTTTTAAAGCATTTGTTTGTTTCCCAATACTGAAAACTAATGAAAAGGTCATGCGTAATCCTGCTGCTCCCTCTAGTGGACAGTGGTATTACAGCTTCCATCTTACAGTTGAAGTGTTTGAATGAATTAATGAATGGGAATTTGGTTTTTCACTTATATCTCGGGAACCAGAAGGCGAAAAATTCTGAAACTCAGAGCATAGAGAGTGCTTGAGGAGCCCTGTTGAATGAGACCATCAATTACTTACTATGATTTACCATGTTTCTAGCGTGATTTACCACATTACTAGCAATTATGTGAAGTGTCAGTGCAAATGAAGTGATAAACACTGACAAAATATGATTGTGTTATAATAGTTATTGTAATATAAGTGTTTTCCATGTTAACTCAATAATGCATGCTTACACACACACACACACACACAAATATGTTTTCAATGTCTTTAGGATGTGTTATTGTGAAAAAAATATTTTAATGGTCTAACCATTTCATATATTTCATTGTGATCTATATTATCAGTCCAATAATAAAAATAAAAAAATAGCTTTAACCATTTGTTTGTTGGCCAAAGCTGAAAGCTGATAAAAAGATTAAATACTATGTGTAATACTGCTGCTCCCTCTAGTTGACAACAGTGGAATTACAGCCTACATCTTACAGTTGAAGTGTTTGAATGAATGAATGGGAATTTGGTTTTTCACTTATATCTCGGGAACCAGAAGGCGAAAAATTCTGAACCTCAGAGCATAGATAGTGCTTGAGGAGCCCTGTTCAATGAGACCATCGCGGTGTTTTTGGGCGATTGGGTTCGGGAGTTATGACTGTTCAAAGGCATGTCTTTTGAGGCTTTTATCTCTGGAATGCCCAGGGCAAATTACACCACATTTGAATCGAAGCTAGCCAAGGACGGGCCCTTTCCAACGAGCTCTCACACAAGGTTCAGGGTGGTCTGGGTCGGGAGCTACGGCCGTTCAAAGTCGGGGGTCCCGCGGTCTGGCGATCCGCGGGGGGGGCGCGCTCCCGAGGCCCGCGACGACACGTTTCGATCAAGAGCCCGGAGAGGACCTTACCATAAAAATTTGAGCGCGCAACGACTTTCCGTTTTCGAGTTATGAGTGAATTTGTACTGGGGGGGCGTGGCCTAAATGCCGTTTTACTTTCGTTTTCATGTTAAATGTTAAAATAATGATTTTATAAAGTCTAAATATGAATTATATAACAATATTAGGGAGTAGTATGATGAAATGACAGCAGGGGGCAGTAAAATACCACTTATTGGCTTAATATGGTATTCATTTTAAGGCTACATATTGAAGTGACCCTATTATAGCTATCCAAATGAAGTAGTTCAACTTTTTCTGACAATTATTGATCTAGTGAGTCCAGAGAATTGTATTGCACTGGTTTTTAAGATTATTTTATAAACATTATATGATCATATGGAAAACACAATTTACAGCCAATACAGGCAATTTACCATAGGAAATATATGGTTTTAAAGCTTTTTAACAGTTATAGCGCCAACTATGGTCCGATCTTCATAAAAATTTCCATGCTTCTTTAGCATGTTATGTCACATATGCTCATCAATTTTTGTGAAGTTCTGAGTTTTCCTTTAGGATTTATAGACTTTTGAGTGCATTTTGCCACGCCCATTTTCTTTATGACCCAATATACCCATGCGAAAAATGCAAAAGTTAAACTTTTTTTCGATAATTATTGATCTAGAGAGTCCAGAGAATTGTCCTAGACTGGTCTGGTTCCGATCGGGCGAAAAACCAGGGACTAGTTCGCAAAAGTAGGTTTTTAACATATTCATGAATAATTAATTAATGGTTTGATTGACATTAGTGGTTCTTGAGGCAAAGTTGTTGAGCATGAGCAGATCTATCAAATGATATGCATTTTATGACGATAAGTGTAACACCACGTGATTACAGAGCCAAAAAAACTCGTTAGCGCCAACTAGTGGCCGATTTCTTTCAAAATTCTTACAGACCTCTAGGGCCATGAGTCGAACATGCCCATCGAGTTTCGTTCCGATCGACGTCCGTTAACCTTGTCTTATAGGTGCTCAAACTTCATTGGCCGATGGCGGCCATGTTTTTTGAGATACACCAATGTCCTCATAGACATACATGGCACCTTGGACCAAGACACTGCATACCAATTTTCAAGTCAATCGGACTAACGGTCAGGTGGTTATGGGCCGTTTTATGTTTTTTTCATGTTATAGCGCCACCATGTGGCCATTCGCCGCGGTTTTTTTACTGTGACCTCAAATTGACCTCTTACACATTTGTACCGAGTTTGGTGAAGATACCTCATTTACTTCTGGAGTTATAGCCGTTTTAGTAAAATAGGCTCCTCCCACAACATACATTTGGGCGCCCCTTAGCGACCGTGAATGGAAATTTCAACTTTTTTTCGATAATTATTGATATTCAGACTCCAGAGAACATTTCTGCACTGGTTTGGTTCCGATCGGGCAAAAAAACAGGGACTAGTTCGCAAAAGTAGGTTTTTGACAAAATTCAAAATGGCGGAAAATCTATCATGGCGGAAATGAAATCGGAGATATACGTTTTGTTCGTCAGGCATCCAGCTTTCCAATGATATAAGACACTTGAGTCTACGACATACGGTCTAGGAGTTATGAGCAGTTTCGCGCTTTTGGTCGCTATAGCGCCACCTATGGGCCATTCGAGGTCATAATTTGATAACCTCTCCTCGATTTTTGTACTACCATATGGCAAAGTTTCAAAGTTCCAGCTCTTACGGTTTGGGCTGCACGATGCGTTTTACGGCAGAAGAAAAATAATAATAATTAAAGCTGCAAGCAGCATTTATCGGGGTTCAAGCTATTAAGGTCTTTAAGGTTTATAAGCATCAAAAGTTATAAAGTTTTATTTAGCAAGCATGTAACCACTGACATAATAGATGGAAAAGACTGTTTTAGCATGATTTACCATGATATACCATATTCTAGCATGATTTACCATAGTTTATCATGATTTACCATGGTTTACCATGATTTACCCTGTTTTAGATTAGTTTACCATGAATTCATCTCAGTTTACCTTGATTTACCATGTTCTAGCATGATTTACCATGATTTTCCACATTCTAGCATGATTTACCATAGTTTATCATGATTTACCATGGTTTACCATGATTTACCCTGTTCTGGCATAGTTTACCATGAATTTATCTTAGTTTACCTTGATTTACCATGTTTTAGCATGATTTACCATGATATGCCACATTCTAGCATGATTTACCATAGTTTATCATGATTTACCATAGTTTACCATGATTTACCCTGTTCTAGCATAGTTTACCATGAATTCATCTCAGTTTACCTTGATTTACCATGTTTTAGCAAGTATGTGAAGTGTCAGTGCAAATGAAGTGATAAACACTGACAAAATCTGATTGTGTTATAATAGTTATTGTTATATAAGTGATTTTTTAATGTCTAATTATGAATTCAAAAGCACATGTCAAAAGACTTCATTAATAAGTAGAATGGCCAGCAGAGGGCACTAGAAGACCATTATTGGCTCAGTTTCAGTTTAATCTTCATGATTTTCACCAGTTTTCTGCACTAAAGCAAACCAGTCTTTCCATGTTAACTCCATAATGCATGCTTACACTCACACACACCCACACACACACACACACACACACACACACACACACACACACACTAATACTTTAACAGATGGATTTTGACTAAATGTAATTGTAAATGTTAAAATAATGATTTTATAAAGTCTAAATATGAATTATAGAAACAATATGACAAAATAACTATTTTAAACAGCAGGGGGCAGTAAAATACCACTTATTGGCTTAATATGCCATTGTATTCATATTATTTTCACCTTTTTAAACTGTTATAGAGTCAAATTTTGTCTGATCTGTCTGAAATTTGTCATGCTTGTTCAGAGTGATATTTCACATGTTCTGACTTGTTTTTAAGAAGATCTGAGCATCTTAAAAGATATAAGCTTTCGGGGACACTTGGTCAAGGCCACATTTTGAAGTGACCCTATTATAGCCATCCAAATTAAGTAGTTCAACTTTTTCTGATAATTACTGATCTAGAGAGTCCAGAGAATTGTACTGCACTAGTTTTGAACATTATTATATGAAAATTATATGATCATAGATTAAAAAGACCATTTACAGCCAATGCAGGCAATTTACCATAGGTAATATATGGTTTTAAAGCTTTTTAACAGTTATAGCGCCACCTTTGGTCCGATCTCCATAAAATTGGGCATGCTTGTTAATGATGTTATGTCACATATGCTCACCAATTTTTGTGAAGTTCTGAGTTTTCATTTAGGATTTATAGGCTTTTTAATGTATTTTGCCACGCCCATTTTATAAATGACCCTATTACAGCCATGCAAATGCAAAAGTTCAACTTTTTTTCGATAATTATTGATCTAGAGAGTCCATAGAATTGTCCTAGACTGGTCTGGTTCCGATCGGGTAAAAAACCTAGGACTAGTTCGCAAAAGTAGGTTTTTAACATATTTGCAAATAATTAATGAACGGTTTGATTGACAGCAATGGTTCTTGAGGCAAAGTTGTTCAGCATGAGCAGATCTATCAAATGATATGCATATTGTGTGGATGAGTGTTACGCCACGTGATTACAGAGCCATAAAACTCGTTAGCGCCAACTAGTGGCCGATTTCTTTCAAAATTCTTACAGACCTCTAGGGCCATGACTCGAACATGCCCATCGAGTTTCGTTCCGATCGGCCTCCGTTAACCTTGTCTAATAGGTGCTCAAACTTCATTGGCCAATGGCGGCCATGTTTTTTCAGATACACCAATGTCCTCATAGATATACATGGGGCCTTGGACCAAGACACTGCATACCAATTTTCAAGTCAATCTGACTAATGGTCAGGTGGTTATAGCCCTTTTCATGTTTTTTCATGTTATAGCGCCACCTAGTGCTCAATCGTCGCGATTTTTTTACTGTGAACCCAGACTGAACCCATACACATGTGTACCGAGTTTGGTGAAAATATCTCATTTCGTTCACGAGTTATAGCCATTTTAGTAAAATAGGCTCCGCCTCCTTCGAACGTTTTGACACCCCTTAGCAACCGTGGATCGAAATTTCAACTTTTTTTCGATAATTATTGATATTCAGACCCCTGTGAACATTTCTGCACTGGTTTGGTTCCGATCGGGCAAAAAACCAGGGACTAGTTCGCAAAAGTAGGTTTTGGACAAAATCCAATATGGCGGAAAAATTTGCATACCGGAAATGAAATCCTTGAGGCCATTTTTGTTCGGCTTGACCCAAGGATTCCAATGATATAAGACACTTGAGTCTGTGACAAACGGTTAATGAGATTTAAGCAAAAATATGCATTTTTTTTGTTTTTTGCGCTGTAGCGCCACCTATTGGCCAATCTGGCTCATATTTTGATAACCTCTCCTCGATTTTTGTACTACCATCTGGCAAAGTTTCAAGTCTCTAGCACTTACGGTTTGGGCTGCACGATGCGTTTTACGGCGGAATAATAATAATAATAATAAAAATCAGTACAATTACAATAGGGTTTCAGCACTTCGTGCTTGAACCCCTAAAAATCAGGACAATTACAATAGGGTTTCAGCACTTCGTGCTTGAACCCCTAATTAAAGCTGCAAGCAGCATTTATCGGGGTTCAAGCATTTAAGGCCTTTAAGCACATAAGCATTTAAGACATTAAGATTTATTTAGAAAGCTTTTAACCACTGAAATAATAGATGGAAAAGTCCATTTACAGCCAATACAGGCAATTTACCATAGGAAATATATGGTTTTCAAAGCTTTTTAACAGTTATAGCGCCACCTATGGTCCGATCTACATGAAATTTTGCATGCTTGTTTAGAATGTTATGGCACATATGCTCACCAATTTTCGTGAAGTTCTGAGTTTTCATTTATGATTTATAGGCTTTTTAGTGTATTTTGCCACGCCCCTTTTATAAATTACCCTATTACAGCCACCCAAATGCAAAAGTTCAACTTTTTTTCGATAATTATTTATCTAGAGAGTCCAGAGAATTGTCCTAGACTGGTCTGGTTCCGATCGGGCGAAAAACCAGGGACTAGTTCGCAAAAGTAGGTTTTTAACATATTCATGAATATTTAATGAACGGTTTGATTGACAGCAATGGTTCTTGAGGCAAAGTTGTTTAGCATGAGCAGATCTATCAAATGATATGCATTTTGTGATGATAAGTGTAACACCACGTGATTACAGAGCCATAAAACTCGTTAGCGCCAACTAGTGGCCGATTTCTTTCAAAATTCTTACAGACCTCTAGGGGCTTGAGCCGAACATGCCCACCGAGTTTCGCTCCGATCGGACTTCGTTAACGGTGCTCAAATTTCATTGGCCAATGGCGGCCATGTTTTTTGAGATACGCCAATATCCTTTTAGACATACATGGCCCCTTGGGCCAAGACACTGCATACCAAATTTCAAGTCATTCGGAAAAACGGTCAGGTGTCTATACGTTTTTTTTGTTTTATAGCGCCACCATGTGGCCAATCGACGCAATTTTTTTACTGTGACCTCAGATTGACCTCTTACACATGTGTACCAAGTTTGGTGAAGTTTACTTAATTACTTCTTGAGTTATAGCCATTTTAGTAAAATAGGCTCCTCCCACAACGTTAATTTTGCACCCCCTAGCGACCATGAATCGAAATTTCAACTTTTTTTCGATAATTATTGATCATCAGACTCCAGTGAACAATTCTGCACTGGTTTGGTTCCGATCGGGCCAAAAACCAGGGACTAGTTTGCAAAAGTAGGTTTTTGACAAAATTCAAAATGGCGGAAAATCTATAATGGCGGAAATAAAATCGGAGATATACGTTTTGTTCACCAGGCGACCACCTTTCCAATGATATAAGACACTTGAGTCTATGACTTACCGTCTAGGAGTTATGAGCAGTTTCGCGCATTTGGTTGCTATAGCGCCACCTATGGGCCAATCGGCGTCATAATTTGATAACCTCTCCTCGATTTTTGTACTACCATCTGGCAAAGTTTCAAGGTTCCAGCTCTTACGGTTTGGGCTGCACGATGCGTTTTACGGCGGAAGAATAATAATAATAATTAAAGCTGCAAGCAGCATTTATCGGGGTTCAAGCAGTTAAGGCCTTTAAGGCCTTTAAGCACAAAAGCATCAAAAGTTATTAAGTTTTATTTAGCAAGCATGTAACCACTGACATAATAGATGGAAAAGACCATTTACAGCCAATACAGGCAATGTACCATAGGAAATATATGGTTTTAAAGCTTTTTATAGCAGTTATAGTGCCATCTATGGACCGATCTCCATAAAATTGTTTACTGTGACCTCAAATTGAACCCATACACATGTGTACTGAGTTTGGTGAAGATATCTCATTTACTTCTTGAGTTATAGACATTTTAGTAAAATAGGCTCCTCCCACAATAATTTACCACATTCTAGTATTATTTACTATGATTCTAGCATGATTTACATAGTTTACCATGATTTTATCTTAGTTTACCTTGATTTACCATATTCTAGCATGATTTACCATGATATACTACATTCTAGTATGATTTACCATTGTTTACTGTGATTCTAGCATGGTTTACCATAGTTTATCATGATTTATCATAGTTTACCATGATTTACCCTGTTCTAGCATGATTTACCATGATATACCACATTCTAACATGATTTACCATAGTTTATCATGGTTTACCATGATTTACCCTGTTTTAGCATAGTTTACCATGATTTACCACGTTCTAGAATGATTTGCCAGGATTCTAGCATGGTTTACCTTGATACACCACATTATAGTATTATTCACTATGATTTACCACTGACAAAATCTGATTGTGTTATAATAGTTATTGTTATATAAGTGATTTTTAGAGTCTAAATATGAATGTGAGCACATGTGAAAAGACTTCATTAATAAGTAGAATGGCCAGCAGAGGGCAGAAGAAGACCACTTATTGGCTCACTTTCACTTTAAACTTCATGATTTTCACCAGTTTTCTGGACTAAAGCAAACCAGTTTTTCCATGTTAACTCAATAATGCATGCTTACACACACACACACACGCACACACACACACACACACACACACACACACACACACACACACACACACACACACACACACACACAGAAATAAACATACACAAATGCACATATGTTTTTAATGTTTTGGAATATGTTATTGAGAAAATATATTTATTGGTCTATTAGAATTCCTTTTTGATCTAATAATATAAAAAAGAAAAGAAAAAAAAAAGAAAAAAAGATTGCTTTTTAAAGCATTTGTTTGTTTCCCAATACTGAAAACTAATGAAAAGGTCATGCGTAATCCTGCTGCTCCCTCTAGTGGACAGTGGTATTACAGCTTCCATCTTACAGTTGAAGTGTTTGAATGAATTAATGAATGGGAATTTGGTTTTTCACTTATATCTCGGGAACCAGAAGGCGAACAATTCTGAAACTCAGAGCATAGAGAGTACTTGAGGAGCCCTGTTGAATGAGACCATCAATTACTTACTATGATTTACCATGTTTCTAGCGTGATTTACCACATTACTAGCAATTATGTGAAGTGTCAGTGCAAATGAAGTGATAAACACTGACAAAATATGATTGTGTTATAATAGTTATTGTAATATAAGTGTTTTCCATGTTAACTCAATAATGCATGCTTACACACACACACACACACACACACACACACACACACACACACAATATGTTTTCAATGTCTTTAGGATGTGTTATTGTGAAAAAAATATTTTAATGGTCTAACCATTTCATATATTTCACTGTGATCTATATTATCAGTCCAATAATAAAAAAAAAAAAATAGCTTTAACCATTTGTTTGTTGGCCAAAGCTGAAAGCTGATAAAAAGATTAATACTATGTGTAATACTGCTGCTCCCTCTAGTTGACAACAGTGGAATTACAGCCTCCATCTTACAGTTGACGTGTTTGAATGAATGAATGGGAATTTGGTTTTTCACTTATATCTCGGGAACCAGAAGGCGAAAAATTCTGAACCTCAGAGCATAGATAGTGCTTGAGGAGCCCTGTTCAATGAGACCATCGCGGTGTTTTTGGGCGATTGGGTTCGGGAGTTATGACTGTTCAAAGGCATGTCTTTTGAGGCTTTTATCTCTGGAATGCCCAGGGCAAATTACACCACATTTGAATCGAAGCTAGCCAAGGACGGGCCCTTTCCAACGAGCTCTCACACAAGGTTCAGGGTGGTCTGGGTCGGGAGCTACGGCCGTTCAAAGTCGGGGTTCCCGCGGTCTACCGATCGCCGGGGGGCGCGCTCCCGAGGCCCGCGATGACACGTTTCGATCAAGAGCGTGGAGAGGACCTTACCATCAAAATTTGAGCGCGCAACGACTTTCCGTTTTCGAGTTATGAGTGAATTTGTACTGGGGGGCGTGGCCTAAATGCCGTTTTACTTTCGTTTTCATGTTAAATGTTAAAATAATGATTTTATAAAGTCTAAATATGAATTATATAACAATATTAGGGAGTAGTATGATGAAATGACAGCAGGGGGCAGTAAAATACCACTTATTGGCTTAATATGGTATTCATTTTAAGGCTACATATTGAAGTGACCCTATTATAGCTATCCAAATGAAGTAATTCAACTTTTTCTGACAATTATTGATCTAGTGAGTCCAGAGAATTGTATTGCACTAGTTTTTAACATTATGATATGAAAATTATATGATCATATATGGAAAAGACCATTTACAGCAATACAGGCAGTTTACCATAGGAAATATATGATTTTAAAGCTTTTTAACAGTTATAGTGCCACCTATGGTCTGATCTCCATAAAAATTGCCATGCTTCTTTAGCATGTTATGTCACATATGCTCATCAATTTTTGTGAAGTTCTGAGTTTTCATTTAGGATTTATAGGCTTTTTAGTGTATTTTGCCACGCCCATTTTCTAAATGACCCTATTACAACCATCCAAATGCAAATGTTCAACTTTTTTTCGATAATTATTGATCTAGAGAGTCCATAGAATTGCCCTAGACTGGTCTGGTTCTGATCGGGCGAAAAACCAGGGACTAGTTCGCAAAAGTAGGTTTTTAACATGTTTGCAAATATTTAATGAACGGTTTGATTGACATTAGTGGTTCTTGAGGCAAAGTTGTTGAGCATGAGCAGATCTATCAAATGATATGCATTTTGTGACGATAAGTGTAACACCACGTGATTACAGAGCCATAAAACTTGTTAGCGCCAACTAGTGGCCGATTTCTTTCAAAATTCTTACAGACCTCTAGGGCCATGAGTTGAACATGCCCATCGAGTTTTGTTCCGATCGGCCTCCGTTAACCTTGTCTAATAGGTGCTCAAACTTCATTGGCCAATGGCGGCCATGTTTTTCGAGATACGCCAATGTCCTCATAGACATACATGACACCTTGGACCAAGACACTGCATACCAATTTTCAAGTCAATCGGACTAACAGTCAGGTGGTTATAGCCTGTTTTATGTTTTTTTCATGTTATAGCGCCACCATGTGGCCAATCGCCGCGATTTTTTTACTGTGACCTCAGATTGACCTCTTACACATGTGTACCGAGTTTGGTGAAGATACCTCATTTACTTCTGGAGTTATAGCCATTTTAGTCAAATAGGCTCCGCCTCCTTCGAACATTTCAGCGCCCCTTAGCAACTGTGAATCGAAATTTCAACTTTTTTTCGATAATTATTGAAATTCAGACGCCTGTGAACATTTCTGCACTGGTTTGGTTCCGATTGGGCAAAAATCCAGGGACTAGTTCGCAAAAGTAGGTTTTGGACAAAATCCAATATGGCGGAAAAATTTGCATACCGGAAATGAAATCCTTGAGGCCATTTTTGTTCGGCTTGAGCCAAGGATTCTAATGATATAAGATACTTGAGTCTGTGACAAAGGGTTGATGAGATTTAAGCAAAAATATGCAATTTTTTTGTTTTTTGCGCTGTAGCGCCACCATCTGGCCGATTGGGACGAGTCCGGGTATCTGAGTAGCGAGCAAGACTACTACCATCTGACCGAGTTTCAGGTCTCTAGGCCTTACGGTTTGGGCTGCACGATGCGTTTTAGGGAAGAATAATAATAATAATAATAAAAATCAGCACAATTACAATAGGGTTTCAGCACTTCGTGCTTGAACCCCTAATTAAAGCTGCAAGCAGCATTTATCGGGGTTCAAGCATTTAAGGCCTTTAAGCACATAAGAATTTAAGACATTAAGATTTATTTAGAAAGCTTTTAACCACTGAAATAATAGATGGTAAAGTCCATTTACAGCCAATATAGGCAATTTACCATAGGAAATATATGGTTTTCAAAGCTTTTTAACAGTTATAGCGCCACCTATGGTCCGATCTACATGAAACTTTGCATGCTTGTTTAGAATGATATGGCACATATGCTCACCAATTTTCGTGAAGTTCTGAGTTTTCGTTTAGGATTTATAGGCTTTTGAGTGCATTTTGCCACGCCCATTTTCTTTATGACCCAATATACCCATGTGAAAAATGCTAAAGTTCAACTTTTTTTTGATAATTATTTATCTAGAGAGTCCATAGAATTGTCCTAGACTTGTTTGGTTCCGATCGGGCGAAAAACCTAGGACTAGTTCGCAAAAGTAGGTTTTTAACATAATTATGAATATTTAATGAACGGTTTGATTGACAGCAATGGTTCTTAAGGCAAAGTTGTTCAGCATGAGCAGATCTATCAAATGATATGCATTTTGTGACAATAAGTGTAACACCACGTGATTACAGAGCCATTAAACTCGTTAGCGCCAACTAGTGGCCGATTTCTTTCAAAATTCTTACAGACCTCTAGGGCCATGAGTCGAATATGCCCATCGAGTTTCGTTCCGATTGGCCTCCGTTAACCTTGTCTAATAGGTGCTCAAACTTCATTGGCCGATGGCGGCCATGTTTTTCGAGATACACCAATGTCCTCATAGACATACATGGCACCTGGGACCAAGACACTGCATACCAATTTTCAAGTCAATCGGACTAACGGTCAGGTGGTTATAGCCTGTTTTATGTTTTTTCCATGTTATAGCGCCACCATGTGGCCAATCGCCGCGATTCTTTTATTGTGACCTCAGATTGACCTCTTACATGTGTGTACCAAGTTTGGTGAAGATACCTCATTTACTTCTGGAGTTATAGCCATTTTAGTAAAATAGGCCCCTCCCACAACGTACGTTTTGGCGCCCCTTAGCGTCCGTGAATCGAAATTTCAACTTTTTTTCGATAATTATTGATCTACAGTCTCTAGAGAACATTTCTGCACTGGTTTGGTTCCGATTGGGCGAAAAACCTAGGACTAGTTCGCAAAAGTAGGTTTTTGACAAAATTCAAAATGGCGGAAAATCTATCATGGCGGAAATGAAATCGGATATATACATTTTGTTCGTCAGGCGTCCTGCTTTCCAATGATATAAGACACTTGAGTCTACGACATACGGTCTAGGAGTTATGAGCAGTTTCGCGCTTTTGGTCGCTATAGCGCCACCTATGGGCCAATCGAGGTCATACTTTGATACGTTCTCCCCAAATTGAGGACTACCATTTGGCCAACTTTCAAGGTTCCAGCTCTTACGGTTTGGTCTGCACGATGCGTTTTAGGGGAAAATAATAATAATAATTAAAGCTGCAAGCAGCATTTATCGGGGTTCAAGCAGTTAAGGGCTTTAAGGCCTTTAAGCACACAAACATCAAAAGACATTAAGTTTTATTTAGCAAGCATTTAACAACTGACATAATAGACGGAAAAGACCATTTACAGCCAATACAGGCAGTTTACCATGGGAAATATATGGTTTTAAAGCTTTTTAACAGTTATAGCGCCACCTTTGGTCCGATCTCCATAAAATTTGGCATGCTTGTTAATGATGTTATGTCACATATGCTCACCAATTTTTGTGAAGTTCTGAGTTTTCATTTATGATTTATAGGCATTTTAGTGTATTTTGCCACACCCCTTTTATAAATTACCCTATTACAGCCACCCAAATGCAAAAGTTCAACTTTTTTTCGATAATTATTGATCTAGAGAGTCCAGAGAATTGTCCTAGACTGGTCTGGTTCCGATTGGGCGAAAAACCAGGGACTAGTTTGCAAAAGTAGGTTTTTAACATATTCATGAATAATTAATGAATGGTTTGATTGACAGCAATAGTTTTTGAGGCAAAGTTGTTCAGCATGAGCAGATCTATCAAAAGATATGCATTTTGTGACGATAAGTGTAACACCACGTGATTACAGAGCCATAAAACTCGTTAGCGCCAACTAGTGGCCGATTTCTTTCAAAATTCTTACAGACCTCTAGGGCCATTAGTCGAACATGCCCATCGAGTTTCGTTCCGATCGGCCTCCGTTAACCTTGTCTAATAGGTGCTCAAAATTCATTGGCCAATGGCGGCCATGTTTTTCGAGATACGCCAATGTCCTCATAGACATACATGGCACCTTGGACCAAGACACTGCATACCAATTTTCAAGTCAATCGGACTAACGGTCAGGTGGTTATAGCCTGTTTTATGTTTATTTCATGTTATAGCGCCACCATGTGGCCAATCGCCGCGATTTTTTTACTGTGACCTCAGACTGACCTTTTACACATCTGTACCGAGTTTGGTGAATATACCTCATTTATTTCTGGAGTTATAGCCGTTTTAGTAAAATAGGCTCCTCCCACAACATACATTTTGGCGCCCCTTAGCAACCGTGAATCGAAATTTCAACTTTTTTTCGATAATTATTGATCGTCAGACTCCAGAGAACATTTCTGCACTGGTTTGGTTCCGATTGGGCAAAAAACCACAGACTAGTTCGCAAAAGTAGGTTTTTAACTTAATTCAAAATAGCGGAAAAATTTGCATACCGGAAATGAAATCGGAGATATACATTTTGATCTTCAGGTGTCCAGCTTTCCATTGATATAAGACACTTGAGCCTACGACACACGGTCTAGGAGTTATGACCAGTTTCGCGCTTTTGATTGCTACAGCGCCACCTATGGGCCAATCGGGCTCATACTTTGATAACCTCTCCTCGATTTTTGTACTACCATCTGGCAAAGTTTCAAGGTTCCAGCTCTTATGGTTTGGGCTGCACGATGCGTTTTAGGGGAAAATAATAATAATAATAATAATTAAAGCTGCAAGCAGCATTTAGCGGGGTTCAAGCAATTAAGGCCTTTAAGCACAAAAGCATCAAAAGTTATTACGTTTTATTTAGCAAGCATGACATAATAGACGGAAAAGACCATTTACAGCCAATACAGGTAGTTTACCATGGGAAATATATGGTTTTAAAGCTTTTTAACAGTTATAGCGCCACCTATGGTCCGATCTCCATAAAACTTTCCATGCTTCTTTAGCATGTTATGTCACATATGCTCATCAATTTTTGTGAAGTTCTGAGTTTTTATTAAGGATTTATAGGCTTTTTAGTGTATTTTGCCACGCCCATTTTCTAAATGACCCTATTACAGCCATTCAAATGCAAAAGTTCAACTTTTTTTCGATAATTATTGATCTAGAGAGTCCAGAGAATTGCCCTAGACTGGTCTGGTTCTGATCGGGCGAAAAACCAGGGACTAGTTCGCAAAAGTAGGTTTTTAACATGTTTGCAAATATTTAATGAACGGTTTGATTGACAGCAGTGGCTCTTGAGGCAAAGTTGTTCAGTATGAGCAGATCTATCAAATGATATGCATATTGTGTTGATGTGTGCAACACCACGTGATTACAGAGGGCGTAAACCTTGTTAGCGCCAACTAGTGGTCGATTTCTTTCAAAATTCTTACAGACCTCTAGGGCCATGAGTCGAACATGCCCACTGAGTTTTGTTTCAATCAGCCACCGTTAACCTTGTCTAATAGGTGCTCAAATTTCATTGGCCGATGGCGGTCATGTTTTTTGAGATACACCAATGTCCTCATAGACATACATGACACCTTGGACCAAGACACTGCATACCAATTTTCAAGTCAATCGGACTAACGGTCAGGTGGTTATAGCCTGTTTTATGTTTTTTTCATGTTATAGCGCCACCATGTGGCCAATCGCCACTATTTTTTTACTGTGACCTCAGATTGACCTCTTACACATATGTACCGAGTTTGGTGAAAATATCTCATTTCGTTCACGAGTTATAGCCATTTTAGTAAAATGAGCTCCGCCTCCTGCAAACGTTTTGACGCCCCTTAGCAACCGTGGATCGAAATTTCAACTTTTTTTCGATAATTATTGATAACCAGACTCCAGAGAACATGTATGCACTGGTTTGGTTCCGATCAGGCAAAAAACCAGGGACTAGTTCGCAAAAGTAGGTTTTGGACAAAATTCAAAATGGCGGAAAATTTTTCCAGGCGGAAATGAAATCGGAGATATACATTTTGTCCGTCTTGAGCCAAGGATTACAGTGATATAAGATACTTGAGTCTATGACAAACGGTCTAGGAGTTATGGCTGATTTCATACTTTTGCTTGCTGTAGCGCCACCTATTGGCCAATCGTTGTCATACTTTGATAGGTTCTCCCCAAATTGAGGACTACCATTTGGCTGAGTTTCAAGTCTCCAGCATTTACGGTTTGGGCTGCACGATGCGTTTTAGGGGAAAATAATAATAATAAAAATCCTTACAATAACAATAGGTGTTCAGCACTTCGTGCTTGAACCCCTAATTAAAGCTGCAAGCAGCATTTAGCGGGGTTCAAGCATTTAGGGTCTTTAAGCACATAAGGCAGTTTAGTGAGTTGTCTGAGTTTTTGTTTAGGATTTACAGGCTTTTGAGTGTTTTTTGCCATACACATTTTCTAAATGATCCTGTTATGGCTACCCAATGGGTAAAGTTAAAGTTTTTTATATAATTAATAATCTAGAGCTTCCAGAGAATTGTACTGCACTGGTATATTTCCGATCGGCGCGAAAAACCTAGGACTAGTTCGCAAAAGAATTTTTTTTAACATAATCGCAAGTATTTAATGAACAAATTGACTGTTATAGAGGCAAATTTTGTCCGATCTGCCTGACATTTTTCGTGCTTATTAAGAGCAATTTCATGTTCTGACTGTTTTTAAGAAGATCTGAAGGCTTTCAAGGACATTGGTCAAGGCTATATTTTGATGAGACCCTATTATAGCCATCCAAATTAAGAAGTTCAACTTTTTCTAATAATTATTGATCTAGATAGTCCAGAGAATTGTACTGCACTGGTTTTGAACATTATTATATGAAAATGATACGATCATAGATGGAAAAGACCATTCACAGCCAATACAGGCAATTACCATAGGAAAAGTGCGTTTTAACAGTTATAGCGCCACCTTTGGTCCAATCTCCATAAAATTTTGCATGCTTGTTAATGATGTTATGTCACATATGCTCACCAACTTTTGTGAAGTTCTGAGTTTTCATTTAGGATTTATAGGCTTTTTAGTGTATTTTGCCATGCCCATTTTATAAATGACCCTATTACAGCCATACAAATGCAAAAGTTCAACTTTTTTTTGATAATTATTGATCTAGAGAATCCAGAGAATTGTCCTACACTGGTCTGGTTCCGATCGGGCAAAAAACCAGGGACTAGTTCGCAAAAGTAGGTTTTTAACATATTCATGAATATTTAATGAACGGTTTGATTGACAGCAATGGTTCTAGAGGCAAAGTTGTTCAGGATGAGCAGATCTATCAAATGATATGCATTTTGTGACGATAAGTGTAACACCACGTGATTACAGAGCCATAAAACTCGTTAGCGCCAACTAGTGGCCGATTTCTTTCAAAATTCTTACAGACCTTTAGGGCCATGAGTCGAACATGCCCATCGAGTTTCGTTCCGATCGGCCTCCGTTAACCTTGTCTAATAGGTGCTCAAACTTCATTGGCTGATGGCGGCCATGTTTTTTGAGATACACTAATGTCCTCATAGACATACATGGCACCTTGGACCAAGACACTGCATACCAATTTTCAAGTCAATCGGACTAACGGTCAGGTGGTTATAGCCCATTTTATGTTTTTTTAATGTTATAGCGCCACCATGTGGCCAATCGCCGCGATTATTTTACTGTGACCTCAGATTGACCTCTTACACATGTGTACCGAGTTTGGTGAAGATACCTCATTTACTTCTGGAGTTATAGCCATTTTAGTAAAATAGGCTCCGCCTTCTTCAAACGTTTTGGCGCCCCTTAGCGACCGTGAATCGAAATTTCAACTTTTTTTCGATAATTATTGATATTCAGACTACTGTGAACATTTCTGCACTGGTTTGGTTCCGATCGGGCGAAAAACCAGGGACTAGTTCGCAAAAGTAGGTTTTGGACAAAATCCAAAATGGCGGAAAAATTTGCATACCGGAAATAAAATACCTCCTATATTTCTTGTTCGGCTTGAGCCAAGGATTCCAATGATGTATGACACTTGAAGCTGAGACAAATGGTTATTGAGATATGAGCAAAATAGTGATTTTTTTTTGTTTTTTGCGCTATAGCGCCACCTATTGGCCAATCGGGCTCATACTTTGATAACCTCTCCTCGATTTTTATACTACCTTGTGGCCAAGTTTCAAGTCTCTAGCTCTTACGGTTTGGGCTGCACGATGCGTTTTAGCGGAGAAGAATAATAATAATAATAATAAAAATCCTTACAATTACAATAGGGTTTCAGCACTTCGTGCTTGAACCCCTAATAAAAATCAGTACAATTACAATAGGGTTTCAGCACTTCGTGCTTGAACCCCTAATAATAATAATAATAATTAAAGCTGCAAGCAGCATTTATCGGGGTTCAAGCAGTTAAGGCCTTTAAGGCATTTAAGCACAAAAGCATCAAAAGTTATTACGTTTTATTTAGCAAGCATGTAACCACTGACATAATAGATGGAAAATACCATTTACAGCCAATACAGGCAATGTACCATAGGAAATATATGGTTTTAAAGCTTTTTATAGCAGTTATAGTGCCATCTATGGACCGATCTCCATAAAATTGTTTACTGTGACCTCAAATTGAACCCATACACATGTATTGAACCCATACACTGAGTTTGGTGAAGATTTGTCATTTACTTCTTGAGTTATAGCCATTTTAGTAAAATAGGCTCCTCCCACAATAATTTACCACATTCTAGTATTATTTACTATGATTCTAGCATGATTTACATAGTTTACCATGATTTACCATGATATACTACATTCTAGTATGATTTACCATTGTTTACTGTGATTCTAGCATGGTTTACCATAGTTTATCATGATTTACCCTGTTCTAGCATAGTTTACCATGTTCTAGCATGATTTGCCATGATATACTATATTCTAGTATGATTTACCATTGTTTACTGTGATTCTAGCATGGTTTACCATAGTTTATCATGATTTATCATAGTTTACCATGATTTACCCTATTCTAGCATGATTTACCATGATATACTACATTCTAGTATGATTTACCATTGTTTACTGTGATTCTAGCATGGTTTACCATAGTTTATCATGATTTATCATAGTTTACCATGATTTACCCTATTCTAGCATGATTTACCATGATATACCACATTCTAACATGATTTACCATAGTTTATCATAATTTACCATGATTTACCCTGTTCTAGCATAGTTTACCATGATTTACCACGTTCTAGAATGATTTGCCAGGATTCTAGCATGGTTTACCTTGATACACCACATTATAGTATTATTCACTATGATTTACCATGTTTCTAGCAATTATGTGAAGTGTCAGTGCAAATGAAGTGATAAACACTGACAAAATCTGATTGTGTTATAATAGTTATTGTTATATAAGTGATTTTTAGAGTCTAAATATGAATGTGAGCACATGTGAAAAGACTTCATTAATAAGTAGAATGGCCAGCAGAGGGCAGAAGAAGACCACTTATTGGCTCACTTTCACTTTAAACTTCATGATTTTCACCTGTTTTCTGGACTAAAGCAAAACAGTTTTTTCCATGTTAACTCAATAATGCATGCTTACACACACACACACACACACACACACACACACACACACACACACACACACACACACACACAGAAATAGACATACACAAATACAAATATGTTTTTAATGTTTTGGAATATGTTATTGAGAAAATATATTTATTGGTCAATTAGAATTCCTTTGTGATCTAATAATATAAAAAAGAAAAGAAAAAAAAAGAAAAAAAGATTGCTTTTTAAAGCATTTGTTTGCTTCCCAATACTGAAAAATAATGAAAAGATCATATGTAATACTGCTGCTCCCTCTAGTGGACAGTGATATTTCAGCTTCCATCTTACAGTTGAAGTGATTGAATGAATGACTGAATGGGAATTTGGTTTTTCACTTATATCTCGGGAACACACACACACACACACACACACAAATATGTTTTTAATGTTTTGGGATATGTTATTGAGAAAATATATTTATTGCTCTATAGGAATTCCTTTGTGATCTAATAATATAAAAAAGAAAAGAAAAAAAAAGAAAAAAAGATTGCTTTTTAAAGCATTTGTTTGTTTCCCAATACTGAAAAATAATGAAAAGATCATATGTAATACTGCTGCTCCCTCTAGTGGACAGTGGTATTTCAGCTTATCTTACAGTTGAAGTGATTGAATGAATGACTGAATGGGAATTTGGTTTTTCACTTATATCTCGGGAACCGGAAGGCGAAAAATTCTGAAACTCAGAGCATAGATAGTGCTTGAGGAGCCCTGTTGAATGAGACCATCGCGGTGTTTTTGGGCGATTGGGCACGGGAGTTATGACTGTTCAAAGGCATATCTTTTGGGGCTTTTATCTCTGAAATGCCCGGGGCAAATTACACCACATTTGAATCGAAGCTAGCCAAGGACGGGCCCTTTCCAACGAGCTCTCACACAAGGTACAGGGTGGTCTGGGTCGGGAGTTACGGGCGTTCAAATTCGGGGGTCCGCGGGCTTGCGATGCGCGGGGGGGGCGCGCTCCCGAGGCCCGCGATGACACGTTTCGATCAAGAGCGTGGAGAGGACCTTACCATCAAAATTTGAGCGCGCAACGACTTTCCATTTTCAAGTTATGAGTGAATTTGTACTGGGGGGGCGTGGCCTAAATGCCGTTTTACTTTCGTTTTCATGTTAAATGTTAAAATAATGATTTTATAAAGTCTAAATATGAATTATATAACAATATATTAGGGAGTAGTATGATGAAATGACAGCAGGGGGCAGTAAAATACCACTTATTGGCTTAATATGGTATTCATTTTAAGGCTACATATTGAAGTGACCCTATTATAGCTATCCAAATGAAGTAGTTCAACTTTTTCTGACAATTATTGATCTAGTGAGTCCAGAGAATTGTATTGCACTAGTTTTTAACATTATGATATGAAAAGTATATGATCATATATGGAAAAGACCATTTACAGCAATACAGGCAGTTTACCAATATAAATATATGATTTTAAAGCTTTTTAACAGTTATAGTTCCACCTATGGTCTGATCTCCATAAAAATTTCCATGCTTCTTTTGCATGTTATGTCACATATGCTCATCAATTTTTGTGAAGTTCTGAGTTTTCATTAAGGATTTATAGGCTTTTTAGTGTATTTTGCCACGCCCATTTTCTAAATGACCCTATTACAACCATCCAAATGCAAAAGTTCAACTTTTTTTCGATAATTATTGATCTAGAGAGTCCAGAGAATTGCCCTAGACTGGTCTGGTTCTGATCAGGCGAAAAACCAGGGACTAGTTCGCAAAAGTAGGTTTTTAACATGTTTGCGAATATTTAATGAACGATTTGATTGACATTAGTGGTTCTTGAGGCAAAGTTGTTCAGCATGAGCAGATCTATCAAATGATATGCATAATGTGACAATAAGTTTAACACCACGTGATTACAGAGCCATAAA